>PVKE010022467.1:0-25546 GCA_004027555.1 Craseonycteris thonglongyai | reverse complement strand
AAAAATGGATGATAAAAATTACCAAAAATATATATATCTTCCCTCTGAGCTATTTTGCCCAATTAAAAAGAACTATCGGGCGCCACAATCGTAATAGAGTCTTCACAGTCCCATGGGGATGCGGGCTCCAGGTGGAGTAGCAGATCTGCTGAGACTAGAAATGAGAGCACCAGCATAAAATGAACACTTTTGAATGCTTTTTGAACAGTAATATGGCTGATGAATAAAAGTGAAACTAGACCAGGGGACGCAAAGCCAGGTCATTCCTTCAATAGGTATATATGCTGTATGCCCTATATTCCAGTCATTATTCCAGGTGTCAGCGATACACAAGTGAAATAAAACTGACAATAATTCCTGCCAGATTGGAGTTTATGTTTAGTGAGGAATTAAGCAATAACCAGAAGGTAAATTTGCAAAGCTTTTTCTGGCATAGGCAATGCAGCTCTCCTGAGATCAATGGGTTCTTTCTCTCATTTTGGGTTCCTGTCCTTAGTCCCATCCCATCCCATCTCCTGCAGGATGCTGCTTCTTTTGTCTGATTCCCTCTCCCAAGTGCAGAATAAGATTCATTAAAAGGGGGCTCTCTGGGATTCCTCTAAATTAGCTAAAACTCTTCCATAGCTCAATTTCCTCACAATCCCTTAGATATCACTCTAGCCACCTCAGCGTGTCAGAAGATTCCAGTGTTCTGGTTAAGGGTGGCCTTTGATGAAATGACTGTGGACTTTATGAATTACAGGTGACACTGGTTGAATAGAAACTACGTAGGTTCCAGGTATACAGTTCTACACTACATTGTCTACGCATTGCAGTTAGGTGCTCACCAGCCAGAGTCAGCTCTTTCCATCACCATATATTTGATGCCCCTCCCTACTCCCCCCATCCCCACCCCCCACCCCTTTCCTCCTTCCCCTCAGGTAACCACTGAACTATTGACTGTGTCCACGAGTTTTTGTTTCTTTGTTACTTCCAGTTTTATATTCTACCTACAAGTGAAGTCACATGTTTCTTGATTTTTTTCAGTCTGACTTATTTCACTTAATAGGATGGTCTCAAGGTCTATCCATGTTGTCACAAATGACTGTATTTCATCATTTCTTATCGCTGAGTTGTGTTCCATTGTGCAAATGTACCACATCTTCTTTATCCAGTCATCTGTCAAATGGCACTTTGATTGTTTCCACGACTTGACCACTGTGAACAGTGCTGTGATGAACATTGGGGTACAGATATCTTTGCAAATTAAGATTTTCAAGTTTTTTGGGTAGATACCCAGGAGAGGGGTTGCTGGGTCATATGGCAATTCCATTCCTAGTTTTTTGAGGAATCTCCACACTGCCTTCTATAGTGGTTGTACCAGTTTACATTCCCACCAGCAGTGTATGAGGGTTCCTTTTTGTCCACAGCCTCTCCAGCACTTGTTATCCCTTGTCTTGTTGATTATAGTCATTCGAACAGGTATGAGGTGGTGTCTCATTGTGGTTTTCATTTGCATCTCCCTAATTGCTAGTGGAGTGGAGCATTTTTTTCATATATCTGTTGGCTGTTTGTATGTCTTCATGGGAGAAGTGTCTATTCAGGTCTCCTGCCCATTTTTCAATTGGATTGTTCGTATTTTTTGTTGTTGAGCTGTATGAGTTCTTTATATATTTTAGATATTAGCCCCTTATCAGAGGCATTGTTTGCAAATATTTTCTCCTTTTTGGTTGGTTTCCTCTTTACTTTGTTGACGGTTCCCTTTGCTGTGCAGAAGCTTTTTAGTTTGATATAGTCCCATTCATTAATCTTTGCTTTTATTTCCTGTGTCTTTGAGGTCAAGTTCATTAAGTCCACTCTGAACCCAAGGTCTATAAGTTTATTACCAATGTTTTTTTCTATGCAGTTTATTGTTTCGGGTTTTATGTGGAGGTCTGTGATCCATTTTGAGTTTAATTTTTGCATAAGATCATGTTATTTTTATCCTTTACTTCTTTATAAAGTTTTTCTACTTTCTTCCCTAAAATTATTTTTTATTAGAATATAAATATAGAAAAATATTCACATATAAAATAGAGATACTTAATTCACAGGGCTGTTAGGTAGTTAAAATCAATTTTACAGATAGGATTTTGAAACTAAATTTTCATCTTGATCTCTCTTACATTTCTCATTTCCACTTTTGTGAAAACGGAAACATTCCAAGTTTAGAAATCTCCAGAATCATCAAAGACAAGGATATGACGTGATCTGTTGCTTCACAGCAACTGAAGAATTCACTACTTAGAAAGATTATCTGCATACCTTTTGAAAAAAGTATTACAGTTAAAATCAAAATTTAATTCAAACTGCTCCAATAAATGTGTAATTAATAACTGGTATATTGATTATGTTTTATTATATATTTACTTATACATAATAAATTATATTCATATTTATACATGTATTAAGGACATATATTTTTAAATATATTACATAATAAGCATATAAATAAATTTATTTTTGTACAATGTTCATTTATTATGTGATTTTTATTATAATATTTATTTTATTTTCTTCAATCTCTCTACATAGTATTATCTATCTGATTCTTAAACTTTTTTCAGAAATATTTTAAATTTTTGGTGGAAATATTTGCCATTACTTCCAGGTTTTTCCTGCTTTATTGAGATATAATTGACACAAAATTGTAAGATATTGAAAGTGTGTATCTTACACTTTCAGTTTTAAATAGCAAGTAGTAACACACATCATGTATTTCTCTATATAAAATTGAATTTAATATTTGCTTGTATGCAGTATTTTCATTTCAGTATAATGACTCAAGTCATATTTGACTCTGTAATGATTATAAACATCTGACTAAAAGTCATCCTTTAGGAAAATTACCTGTAAAAATGCAAATGTTAAATGAAAACATGAAGGTCGGAAGTAGTAATTACTATAATATATAATTCTAAATTGTTTTAAAAATGTTACAAAAATTCTGAAAATAAATTCTCAAAATATAAATATTTTGCTAAGTGAAATCAATCAGATGGAAAAGGACAAGAACAGGCCGATTTCACTGTTACGTGGGATATAAAACAAGAAGCAACAAATGAATGAACAAACAAAAGACTAAACTCATAAAGACAGACAATACAATGGTGGTTGCCAGAAGGGAAGAGAGGCTAGGGGAGGACTATTCAAGGAAAGGGGGTCAAAAACATGGCGAGGGAAGGAGACTAGACCTCAGGTGGTGAGCACATGTTAGAGCAGACAGCTGTTGTGCTATGAAGTTGCACACCTGAAATTTGTACAATGCAATTGTTATAGTTTAATTCTTTAAAAAATTACACAATAAGAATAGAAGTGGAATTATCACAACTCTGAAAGCAAGAAAAGGCAATAAGCAAAAAAGGAAAATTGTATCAAGCATTTTCCCCTAATATTATGAGTCCTGCTATTCTTTAGTGATAGTGTGGCTCCTACTTGACCATTTATCAGCTGTCTAAGAAAACTCTTTTCTAAAGAGAAGGAGGCTTTGGGCTTCTGTTGCCCCCTTGATCTCATTAGAGTAAAAGATATTTTTATAAGAGAACATTTTAAGAGTACAGTTAATGGAGCAGGAATCTTTAAACCCACATTTTTTTTTTCCTCTTTTCAAAGTCAGGAAGAAAGAGGCCTGGAGTTCTGTATCAAAATTGTATTTTTTCAATTCATAGATTTTTTTTTTTTTACTCCATTTGGTATAAAAAAAAAAATGAGGTGCTTAGATACTAAGTGACTTTCACAATCACTACAATACTTCTAGTAACGCTTAGTAAGGGTTAGGGCTGTTCTTACGTTATCAGTACCTTTCCACAGATTTCATTTCTGGACTACTTTTTAGCAGCAGGCTAAGGAAATGAATGAATAAATAAATGAATGCATGTACAGTCCAGTTATTTTTTGGTGGAACTCAAGCCACTGAATTTTTTTTTTTTTTCTGATGCATAGCCTAACTGTTTCAGGCCAAACACCATCTTTATTCAATTTCAATCTTCTGACATCCCATTTATTTCACCCCCACTGGAAGGGTTATTAAAACTTTACTCCCTAAGCACCCATTAAAAGAGCAAATGCAGTTAATTTTCAAAGTCAAATTTAGTTTAACTAGAGGAGCAGTTACCAAGGGCTTTTTTGTAATTGATATGTTTTTCATAAAAGCAGCATTTCATCTATTCATGGGCTCTTAACATAGAAGGCATTGCATTTGTATGGAGACTACAATTTGCTTGGTAATTTTTCATCACAACTGGAGTCCTTTATCTTCTGTCAATCAACACTGTACAACAGAGGAGGGCTTTATCCACTCTACTCTAAGTAACAGAGGAGGAAGCCCAGCAAGCGGTCTTTAGGAAGACAATGCTAGAAATGTGTGCATCCGCCTTTATGTGCCCCGTCTAAACTAAAACGTTTTTTTCAATGGCGGACAATCTGTTATCATTATAAATAATTACATGTGTTAAGCCACAGAAGGTGAGTTATCAAAAGGTAAAAATGTGATTTTAATTGTACATATTCATTCTCTGGCTGAACTTCATCCTGGAACTTAGTGGCAATTATTAATAAATTACTTAATAAGCTATCAACAACCTTTGTCAGCTGTATAGATTCTTTCCTGAGCAATATCCAAAGGAAATGAAAATATATTGTTTTTTATTTCCTTATTCTGAAAATTGTATTGTGAGAACTCTCAACAACCATAAAGTTCAATGCCTACATGATAAGAATGAAAACTAATCACTGCGCCTTACATCTTTAGTTGTACAAAATGACATTTCTGTGTTCCAGAATTAGTTCATGCACTTGTGTCTTGAACATGTGATAAGGTCAACTCTCATCAAAGCTTAGGATTTTTACAAAGAAAGAGGAGTTATTCTTTGCATTGAAAACACTGTTTTAAAGATAAAGAGATTCAAATACATAGAGGTTAGGCAACTTCCTCAATTCTCCTTAGTATTATAATGGAAAATGAGACCGACATTGGCATAAAGATAATTTGTATACCGTAGCACTTTTCCACTCCACTACATTCCAAATCAACTCAGTTCTATAGATACCTATTATTCCCTCCCATAATCTTGAAGAGAAGTGGAAGTTATCCAGGAAGCTGAAAGGGAGAAGAGCAATTAACTTAGAGATGGGGGTGTATGTACACCCAGGGGAGGATACAACATAGTGTAGAGAAGCACAGTGGGGTCGCTACTGCAGATTTACTGAGGAGCAACAGGGGTTGATACTAGAGAACTGGAGGACAGTCCCTGAAGAGCACTGTACGCTGAGCTCAGGCATTGGAACTTTACCCAGAAAGCTGTACGAAGATACTGGAGGGTTTTAAAAAGACAGCATAATCATATATGGTCCATACATGTGTATGCTTTAACATTTTTCTAAGAACACCATGACAAGTGTGTAGAGCATGGATTTTAGAGTGAAACCTTAAGAAGTTTGAGTCAAGTTAGTAGCAGTGAATGATACTTAAAGTGCAGCATTAGAATAACAGGTATTGAATGTCAAGGGAGAAAGAAAAATTTAGAAAGAAAGAATCTAAGATTTCTCACCTGGACAACTGGGAAACATTATTAACTGGGACAGAGAATGGGTACATAAAATAATTTGGTTTTGGTAAAGATTATTTGCTCAATTTTGAACATGTCAAACTTGTGGTATATTTAGAGGATAGTGCCTGGCATATGACAAGTACTCAAAAATACATGTTAGTGAATTAAGGCCGTTGAGTCTAGGGTAAAAATACAAATATAAGACATACTGGAATAAAGTCATAGAATGAATGTTCCCTAAGAAATGATAACTTTTAACTGATAGCAGAACAGGATTCAAGATTAAGGCTAGGGGTCACAGAAGGTAAGGAGAAAGACTACCAGAAGTAGTCAAAGTTACAAATGACAATGGCAGAGCTAGGAATAGAATTCATGTATCTTGATACCTGGACTATCGTATTTTTCTTCACAACAAATGATTTTTTACTTTGACCAGAAGTTTTAACATCTGTCTCTCAGAAATATAGTTTGTTTAGTCATTCATTTATTTGTTAATACAAAAAATACTTATTCCACGTACTTGAACTTTCCAAGACTCTGGGGTACAAGAATGGTTTTAAAATTCCAGGAGTTATTATTAGCAAATCTGCTGTTTAACAAACCACTGGATTTAATGACAGGTGTAAAATGAACATAAGGCTTAATGCCATTCATGCCTTTTTCTCTTTGTAGAGAAAATAGTAATAGTGTGGAAAACGGAATCAAACCATTTATAGGATTCCTCATCTCTTGTAAGAGAATACGTAATACAAACAAGGCCTTGGGACGTCAAAAGTATTTTCCTGCCTCTATGCACTGAAAATGTGTACTGCTTCTTTTCTTTCCATCATAAAAAGAAAGCTAAATGAGAAACATCACAATACTCTCTTGCTTAGCTAGATGCTACATTTTGTGTCAGTGCATTACTGATTTATTTCACTGGTCCATTCCTCTATGTTCTCATTTAACATACGTGAATTGGGTATTTTTCATGTTACTGACTAAGCGAATCTCTTTGGAATCACGTTGAGGAACGAAAAAAGAAGAAGAAAATCCTGGAGAAAGTAATGCTTGATTGTTGGCCTTTATGTCTGAGCCAGAAGAAATCAGACCGAGGAAAGAGGCATGCTGGGCAGGTAACAAATCCATGCAGAAAGAATGGCCAGATGTCAAGAATGTGGGAAAGCAGAGCAAAGATTTTTGGTAAGTAATGGAGGAGAGATGAAGTTATAAAGAATATTTTTTAAAAAGTTTAAAAAAGAAAAGATCCCGAATAAGCCTAAGTACTAAAGAGGTGGCGCCTTATTACAAATCTTGGAAGAGATCTCAGGGGTATTGAAGCCTAAAGGGACAATTAGATCGGCACCTCAGCACCTTTTCTCCGGCAGCTGAGGAAAGGCTGACCCAGTGGCCACACATACTGGAGACAAAGACCAGTTAGAACGCCGTGTAGTAGGTAGTATCCGGAGGGCTAAATTACTTTGAATCGTAAACATCTTTGTGAGTTTTGATAATAACATTCCAATCAATTATAATTAAATATATGACTTTTATTTTGGGTTCCTCTGAGACTTTTCTTAATATCTTGAACTTACCTCTGGTATTTGCTTCCAAGTGATCCATTTTACCTCTTTTGGAAGACACAGCAATTTAGACTTTCTTGGGTAGATAGTAATAAAATGTATAAATTAGAGGATGTCTCCAGGGAAAGAATTAGGATCAATCATTCTGATGAAATTAGTGTATTTCATAGAAAGATGCCATTATGTGCTTATGGCAACAATGGAAAAATTAATTATCTTTCAAATCTAAAAAAACATGCGATATTACACAGAGCAAAAAGAACAGATTTTGACTTGGTATATATTCCACTCCTATCTACAGGTTCCCTCGGGCCCAGTTCTGCATTTGATATTCTCAGTTTATTCCTAGTTCATAAGTCACTAAGGTGTTAAACCTAACATTGACACCGCTTTGTAAAACACAGCCTGGTGACACTAACAGCTCTCTGAACTTCATCAGACCTGTGTTATTTTTTCTAGTCTTTGGACAACCTTGACTTTGCATCAGCCTTAAACACTTGTTTTATTCTCACTGTCACATTTTTTTCAGCCTCTCTATGTCATTGTTGCTTCTCAGGAATGTAGCACTTGCTCCTGAGGTTTTCCTTTGGTTCCCATTGTAGAGAGTCTAGTTAGTGAAGCCAGTTAATGGGCCTGCGCCCCTATAAGCAGACTGCCTTAAGTTAAACCAGAAATTATGAGCAAGCTTTATGATTTGGCATTTTAAAAATTATGTACATAATCTCAATGGATCCTTCTAATAATCCTCTGAGGAAGGCATTCTTATGACCTTTAGATAAATAAGGAATGTGTGATGCAGAGAAGTAAAGCAAGTCATTGTAAGGGGGACTACCTATGAAGGGGACGCAGCACGAAGAGGACATGGGTTCTTGTTCTTGATGTTCTGCTCGGCTAGTGGTGAAACCTGGAATAGCTCCTTGTCTTCTCTGAGACCATCTCCTCATACAGCACAATTGACGACCTCAAGGAAACCTGAAACTTGAGTTTCAACACTATTAGGTCCTCACTGCTCTTTATGCAATATTAGGTTTCATCTCTAGAAATGAGGTTACCCAGTATTATCGGGGTGGGCACTGAATCCAGTGCCACTTGCCCACATGAGAGAAAAGCTGAGGGAGATTTGAAACTGAGAGACAAACGAGAAGGCCATGTGAAGATGGAGGCTGAGACTGAAGCTGTCACAAGCCAGGGGATGCCTGGAGCCACCAGAGCTCCAATGGAACCCTGCCATGTCACCAGTTGAGAGACCTGTAACAAGGTACTGAAGCATTTTTGTTGTCAAATATCAGCAATAATATTTGTCTTGTCCAAATGTGGAGGTGATGAGGGTTGCTAATACTGGAACATGCTGTCTGCTTCTAAGCAGGAAAAATGGTTGTGTGTGAAATGGTCTGGAGACAAATGGCCTCAATTCCAATCTCACTCGTGTATCTGACTACCCATGAGACGGAGATCCAGGCACACAAATTCCTCAAACATCAGTTTCCTCATTTGAATATGAAGATAATTATATCAACTTCAAAAGGTTTCTGTGAACAATTTAAATAAGATAATGAATTCAAAGTGTGTGGCATACGTTGTGTCCTAAATGAATATTAGCATCGTGTAAAATTAGTTACCTTATTATTTTGATGACTGTCTTTCTCCCTGCCCTAAAGTAGCTAAGCGTCTAATGGGAGAGCATTTTATTTAAAAACTAAGCAAATATGTGGCGGTGCAACGTAAGTACTCTAAGGAAGGGAGAAGTTCAATGTTCAAGTGTGCGCTAAGCTCACCCAGCGGCACCACTTCATTAGTGCTCGATTAAACACGCCGGCGGCATCGCATTTGGAACTGCGTTAGGTTCGTGCAAGAGCGCAGATGATTTATGGAGTAATACTTCGCTGCTCCAACAGGACTTCATTTGCATGAGTAAAGGACAATTTGACCCTCTGGTATGTAATTTTCAGAGCACTGCTTTCCCTGAGTCTCATCCTTGGTTTGTTTTTACCTGGGAAGGAATTTGTCATTTTAGAAATACATGTAATCATGCGACCACCTACAGGAGGGAAAGGTTGGAGGAAACAATTTCTGGCCTTGAATTACTTCACATTTGGGTAAGAAAATTAAGATGCTGGTGGCATTTAAATATGTGTGTCTGAATAACAGTCTCCCACATGAACTACATTCATTCAATAACCCCCATGGTCTGACTAAATGTTCCAAGATCTGAAAGCTTAAACCAGAGCGAGCACTGTGTGCAGATGGTTCAACGATTACCGTCAGACTTGCTCTAAAGCGTGCCAAATGGGCACGTTTGATCCAGGTGATATCCCCATGGGAGGTGATAGAGCCAGAATCTCCACGTTAATATCATGCCCCGACTAACCCAAGGCGGCCTTCAGGCTCCATAAGCTTGTATCACTACTTTACATATAATCCTTAAAGGGTCACCCATTGTTCTCGGTCTGTCCTTTCATCTCTTAAACTCCCTTCCTTTTCATTCCTATTAAGTTCAGCGCAGCTAAGCTGCTGTCCCTGCCTTCACGTCAGCTATTTCCTTTGAGAGCCCTTTTCCTCCCTCTTGCCTCTCACTTCCTCCTAGTTAGGCCACACGTACAATACACTAATGTTAGCTGATGAGCTTAAAAATAATCGCAAAAATATCTCCTGTTTTAAGGAAGTTTATAAATTTGTGTTGGACCGTATTCAAAGCCGTCCTGGGCCGCGTGCTAGCCGTGGGTTGGACAAGCTTGTTATACGTGGTTAGAGCTGTGGCCTCTACTAAACTTGCTGACACCTTCATTCGTACCATGTACGCTGCATACATGCATTCAGAAGGCTTTGAGTTTAAGTGTGTGCCAAGCACCCAGCTAAACCAGTAGTTATTCGTCTTGAAGGTGAATAAGTATTACTAATGGTGGTTTCCAAAATCAGATGACTGAATCAGATCACCCCACATCTTTACTTATATATATTAAAACTGATAAAGAGCATTTGAACATGCAGACAGTTCCAGGAAACTGTGTAGAGACGTGTAATGGAAAGATGACTGACGGCCAAACCCAGGTGGGTGGCACGTGCGAGCTGCAGTAAGGACGGAGCCACGACCGTGAGCAAAGAGGTGCAGCAGCAACGGCGACAATGTCACCCAGGCGCCACAGGGCTGTGCTGTGCCCCACCTGGAAGACGCTCTGTGCACCGTCCTCTTTCCCTAGCCTCTCTTCGGGACCTCAGATGACATGGGGAGTGGCAGGGTGGCACCGACGGTCTACTTAATGAAAAGAGGTCAATAGGCACTTTCATAATGCTGATGGCATCTCTGCACAGATCAATTGAATCCCAGCGAGATTATTCCTGCCCCAAATTGCTTTAGATACGGTTATATAGTGCGTATTATCATAGTCTAAATTACTTTCCCTATTTTGTTCTTCCTTTGTCCTTAATCATCAGGCGTCTCCTCCCAGCCAGTGCCAATTTCAAGGAAGATTTTCTGTTTTATGTGTGGGTATTAAGTGGAGATTCTCTCAGGGTCCAATCTCCAGGAGATGCGGTAACTCGTTTCCTTTCTCATCAGTCACTTGGTCAGCACACTCCCGTGGTGACCCTGAGTTGGATGATGCACTGAGCTGGGAGCTGAGGACTCAGAGCAGGGCACGTGCCTAACCCTCACATGGGTGAAAAGCCCCGTGAAGCTGATGACGCAACCCCTCCTGTGGTAAGAAATCGGAGGTGCAGAGAGGCACAGGGATTTTCCCAGCATTACACAGCACACTGATGGCTACACAGTAACAGTATTCTACATGCCTCTTTGTGCTTCGTCACTTTACCACACACTTATGCTAGGGACTATGCATGCCTGTTAATGAGGAAGATGGCACCTGGTGACAGTTCCATAAATGTGCCCGCATCTACTGGAACTACTGGTTGCCAGATCGCTACCTCAAAGTGATCACGCCTTTCTATTGCTTGGGACAACGCACAGGTCTTGGAATATAAGCAGGACATATTTCTGATTACTCACTTCATCCTGTGACAATCACCCCCTAACCTTCTTCCTAGGCTTTTCTCCCATTATCCCTCACCTCTACTTGTATTTGTGGAATGAGAAGGTACATCTAATGAACCCAGGCACTTTCTTGTCGCATGCTTTTGCAAATATCTTCCCACTTACTGAGTCCCATACTTGCAGCATTGCCATGGAAAAAAGAGGGGGAGTCCTTCCAACTCTCCCAGCAACCTTCTCTGGAGCTTCTCTGGGTAACCTCTGTGAGGGTCAGGCTCCACTCACATGGAACATACACCCCTTAGTACTGAGGACATGCTGGGGGCCCTCCCTACCCACCACGTAAGCTTTCCATGATTATTTCTATTTCTCTCGAGCTGGTCAAACAAGAGAAGTCCTTGACTTTCTCTTTTACCTATTTATTACTTATTAATTAGTAAGTTCATATGTAATAAATACACTCCCTATGTGGTATATAAAATATATGCAAAAATGTGGAACTGCAAAAAACAACACGTGGGTGATAAACAGGTCAGCAGGGGAGGGGTGCCTACTCCTCAGTGTGTGGTTTCTGGGGTCACTCTTGGGGTCTCTCCATTGAAGCCAGCTGCTGCAGACAAGAACATGGCGGAGCACGTGTGACAGCTTTTCGAACTAGATCCCATCACTGCTGTTCAAGTTGGTCATGAAGCCACACCTGAACGCAGAGGAGGCTGGCCTATGGAATCTAGCTTTGTGCCCAGAAGAATAAGTGGGTTTTGTCAAAAGTGGTCAATCTCTGTTACAGTATAGACTTTTCTATTCACCAACCATTCATTTTCATCTCTTTCCCTAAACATACAATCCTTCTTTAAAGGAGCTGGTCCAACATCTGTCCCAGGAACAATAGCCAACTAAGTGTCTAGCCCTTCCGGGTGAAGACAGTCTATTAGGTCGAGATGTGGTTTCGTGTGCTGTAGAAAATGAACTAGAAATCTTCACTCTCCAGACACACACACATGCGTGTGTACACAACTAGAATAGGATTAATCTATTAAAAAAAATCTATTCAGAAAAATAAAATCCATATATAGTAGACAAAATTAAATTATTTTATTTGATAGAAGATGTTTCTTAATATTTGTATACATGAGTTAAATTTGGGGAATCAAAATATAAAGTCGAGCTGGCTTGCCCTTTCTATATGATGGTTGTCTTCCTATCTATCATCAATGTGCAGAGGGCTGGCTGTTTGTGTGTTTGTTTGAGTTATTGATGAACATCATAGTTTATCCCTTAAAGTAGCACTTTAACTTTCGAGCTGTCACAGATATTTTTAAGCCCAGTCTCCAGAAACACACACATTCTCATCTACATGACAGTGAACATATTCTTAGGAGAGCTACATATAAACAGAATAAAAACTATAACCTTGAATTTATGCTTGTAAACTACTTTGCTTTACAAACATTATTTTGAGTTCAGAATAAATGTTTGTGATACATAATGATAAACTTAAATGCTCAATATGAACTGAGAACCTTTTTCCTACTTTTTAAAATTTTGCTTTATTGAAATATTCAGCCTTAATTTCTCTCTTGATAAGCAGAATACATGATTTGTTGCTAGGCAATGACAAAAAAAGAAGAAAAAAGGTGTTTCAAGAACAAGGAAGTAATCAACTACATCAAATGTTATTAGAAGGTTAAGTAGGCTAATGAATGAGAAGTGACTATAGGATCTGGTAAATTGATTTTACTGGCAACTTTGATAAAAGAAATTTTATTTGGATTGTGGGACAAAAGCTTAGTTGTTTGAATTAAGGAGAGAATAAGTGGAAAAGTGGAATAACCCTCAATGTACTGAGGATGAGTGCAGATAGAGAGATGGAGACAAGAAGCTGAGGGAGTTCTCTCTTGATCTGAATTTTTGTCTATGAAGTGATACTTATCACAAGGTATAGAGACTTTATGAAGTATAGTGACTGTTTAGAATAATTGCTGTGGGGAAAGGAAGGCATAATTTATTAGAGATGCCCATATTGTTTTCAACTGGAAAACTCCTCCAGAAGTGTGAATATCTCTTATGGACATATCATCACCATCTACAAAATGTGCAAGCATTTTTGATTTAGACACAGATCAGAGCGAGTGGCCCTCGGTTGCTTGCCAACCCCTATGTACTAACTCGTTCCTCTCCCTGTAATAATGCCCCCTGTCTCTGTGGGCTCCTTTTTGCCATTCAGTTCTCTAAACATAAACATCACCTTCTCAGGGCACCCCATACAAGGCCATCTGGAACTCAGTGATTAACACAGCACCAATTTACTTTTCAAGACTGTATGGCTTCTCATGTGATCTTCCATTTGTTTACTGTCTGTCTGACCCTCCAGCTGAAGCTGGCTCCACGATAGCTAGGACTTCTGTCTGGAAGAGTAACTCGATTACAAGGGCTGTCCGGAAAGAATCCAGCCATTTAATATAAAAAGTAGAGGCACTTATGGCTGGTTTCTTTCCAGACAACCCTCGTATATTTGTCACTCAATAAGTATTTGTTGAATGAATCAACTACTAATTTTAAGCCTCAGAAACTTCCTTGTGGTTCTGTTCACATGTATATTCAAACTGTCTGTATACATACTGCGAAGTCTAAAAGCTAGTTGTCAAAAGCAGTATAGAGGAATGGTTAAGAAACGCATTTTTATTATCAGTTATCCATGGGTTATATTGTCAGCTGTCACTTTATTATGAATGACGACAGGACAAATCTTTTTGATTCTCACTTTTCTTATTTATAAAATTAGAACAATGAAAAGACATCCATAGTAGGTTGTTACATGAAATAAATGTTGCTGTACACATAAAATACTTAGTTGTTCAATAAATATTAGCTAAGATACACCTATATTCTTAATTTCTGTATCTCTTGGTCGCTAGGACTTTTATTTTTTACTGAAAATGTGGTTGGTTGAATCTGAAAATAGTAGGGTAGCTGATGAAGGCAGGCAGCAGCCATTAAAGCATGAAGAATTTTAAAAAATAATTTCAAAAGTTATTAAATTTTAATAATTAATTGAACTTTACATTTTAATTAAGATAGAATTATAAAATAATAATTAAATGTGTCCATTAGTGCCCATTGGTCTTTCCTGCTGCAGGTGAAAGGCTGTCCATAAAGTCTGCATTTTCAATGAATTTAGGGGTTTTCCTCCCCAGGGACAGCCAGAGGCTCCTCTAACTTTGGAAACCATGGACGTCTTCAGATTGTAACTCCAGGGTGTCCTGTCCCATTAATTATGAATTTAATAATAACTTCCTATGAAACAGACGACTTATTGTGTAAAAAAGTTTAAATGGAATGTGCACTATCCACTTCAGTGTTTTGCTGCGGGCATGGTTTTAAGCCACAATTTGGCTACCAGGGAGAAGAAAAGTTTCTGGTTTTGTTTGTTTGCATGTTGTCCTAGCTGTGGTCAGCATCCTTTTAGATCCAGATCTGAGCCCGGGCTCATCCGCTTTTACTCCGAACATGACAACTTCAGGCTCGTTACAACTCCTCTTTGAGACTCAGTTTTCTATCTTTCAGATACAACTAAGTGGTAATAGTAACAAAACTGTTTGTGCTTACTACCTGCTAGGCGATGTCCTAAGCACTTTACATACATTTACTCCTTGAATCACATAACAGTCCTATTAGACAGGTTAATAGCATCCCCCTAGTTTATAGACAAGGAGATTTAATGAGAGAATGAACAGCTAGTGGGAAGACTGCCTGGCTAGGAATAGGTAACGCCAGCGTTGGAAACTAGGCTGCCGGGTGCTGGTATCTGTGTTCTGACCACTGACAGTGACTATGGAAGAAAGCATCCACTGACAGGAGACATGAAGTCTTGAATCTCTCTCTGATTAAAACTTTTCTATTCTGCCAACTTCGATAACATTCTTAGAAGGTAATTATAAGGCTTTGACGAGAAGTCATGTACCAAAAAAGGTTAGCGTAGTGCCGTGTTCACCATAGACCCTCAATATATTTTTGTTTCCTTCCCCGATGTTTGCCTGGTAAGTGGGTGACAGACCGGACGACCAGAGGCCTCTATTAGGAGCATCTGATTCCAGCTCAGCGTCTGAGCTAGAGTGCGTTCATGGAATCAGACAGCCCCTCAGAAACGTCAGAGAGAATCACTAAGTCACTCGTGGTTCATATACTTACAAAAAGATGCCTTCCTTTATTAGCGGTCTCCCCCACCACGCTCTTTTGGGGTGGTGAGCTGGGAACTTAGTTAAGTCTAGCACCATCATGCCGTGGAGGTCAAGGGTGTGCGACATCCGAGTCTCACTGCGCACACTGTGTGATCTGCAGGCTCCCATTTCAAAAGACTTTGCTGACATCTCTTGCTTCACTGGAACCAGGGCCGTGTAATGCAAGGAGTGTGGGCTCACTGCATTTGTGCCCCATCGGGTGGGTTTTTGCTTCCAAACTCACGCCGGTGCCTCTGACATACATACAGTCCACTCTTCCTCTGGCGTCCCCAGTGCATCTGGGGACAGCTTTCGATACCTAGTGTAACTTTTTTTGGGTCAAATTTATTGCAGTCCTTGGTTTCCACCTCTCCTTTTCCATCACAAAATGGGTATGTCCAAAACAACCCAACATTTAGGGAGTAAAGAGAAGGCATGAACTAGGAAATTAGGTGAGAGGACTTGGCTTTGTTGAGGGGCAATTTCTGGTAAGAGATCAATACCAGAACGCCTGGGACTTACCAATACGAGGCCCCTCTGTGAGGCAGACTCCAGCTGGAAGATGCTGGTTGGCATGAGGAAGGTGTAACCAAGTGATCATATCATATCTGCTGAAATAGATTATGATGGGACTATCAAATCCTGGTTTAGATGATAAATTATGCAATTCCCCCATTCTTATCCTCTCATATAGGATACTGGCCTATTTCATTCCCTAGATTGTGAACCCCTGTCGGTCATGAATCACATTCTATTCACTGTTGTGTCCCCCGTGGCTACCACAGAATTAAACTTCACAGGTAAGCACCTGTAGAATGAATGAATGAAACAAATACTTCCCAAGGTCACCCAAGTCTGGCTGCATCTGGATTTCATGTTCTTTACTAAATACCACATTGGAAATAAGTCTAACTCATACAGAGACACTGGCTGAAGTTTCCCTTCCTTTAATGTCCATCTGCAATGTGACCTTCACTAAGTGGCTTCTCCAGTTCTCCACTCAGAACCGCCACATCCCTCATCCGCCACAACATAGCACCTTAACATGCAGCACGCTATGTGACACTTGTGGTACATTTGATGACCTGTCCTCACACCTTAGAATCCCCCAGAACAGGCAGGTCCAATCTGCAGCCCAGGAGGGCGCTGAATGTGGCCCAACACAAATTCTTAAAACGTTATGAGACTTTTTGTGACGTTTGTGTTTTTGTTTGTTGTTTTGCTCATCAGCTGTTGTTAATGTTAGTGTATTTTATGTGTAGCCCAAGACAATTCTTCTAATGTGGCCCAGGGAAGCCAAGTGGTTGGCTACTCCTGTACAATGTTCCTGGAGGTAAAGGATACTGTTTTAATTATCAGTGCAAATACTTCTAATACCAATAATTAGTAACAGTGGCTTCAGGCATTCTGTGTGTGACGTGTGGCACAAAGCAATCTATATGTATTGCCTCATTTAATTTTCACAAACTTCTGAGTTGTTCATATTATTTTAACCAAGGAAACTAAGATTCAAAAAGTTAACTAACTTATCCCAGGTGGTAGTGTTAATAAATGGTAGGTTTGAAATTCAAACTTAATGTTTCTCTAATTCTAGATCATATGAGTGTATCTTTTTGCACGACGAGAATCATTCACTCACTTAAGTCAGAACTTGTCTACATCGACATTTATATTCCTCTCTCTATAGATCTCTCAAAATACGTTTTCTCCCAGAAATCGATGCCTGGCGTCAGCTGGCTTCCGGAAACCATCAGAACCAGTACACAGCACTAGCTTCTCCCCTCTTCTAGCTGACATAGGTGCAGGACAGGCATCGGACAGAACTGGCAGCTACTGAATGGCACGTGATTTCTCCACCCTTCTCCATGGAGAGTCTCATTATCCCTTGATCCAAACAAAAGGCGGGGCTCATACCAACTTCTGCCTTGCCTGCGGCCCCAGTGGAAGGAGTTTAATTTGGGGGCTTATTCCACAAAATCCACCAGCACGTCTTTCAATACTTTAAGCCAGAGAGACATTGCTAAAGAAATTGTGCATCACAGGTGTCTGACCCACGTGGGAAGAGAGGTTCTGTATCCACTTACAAGCTGTGTTTTACATCTTGTTCTATTGATAATGCTACTTCACTGCAAAGAACTGTTCCATGCACTGTCCCAATAAGCATCTGTTCACTTTGGATGTATACAGAATATTTAGCACTTCAGTTTTTGTGCATTATCTTCACTGATTCTGATAACATATGTAAAGTGGAGATTAATGGGTCTGTTTTCCAGAAAAGAAAATTTCAGCTAAGAAGATTAAATGAAGCTATCACAAATTAATAAAGAGCAGACCTGGATCTCTAATTTATATTTTCCAACTTGGATTCCAGTTTCTTTCTATCCCTTTATCCTGCCATGCTCATTTTAGAACTTTGAATGACTGAAAGTGAGGCTATTTTGCAATCAGGTTATGGGGTATCCAGAAAAATTTAAATTCATAAACCATTTGTTTAAAAAATATAAGTTATGGTTTCACACTAAAATATCTCCACGGACCAGCCCAAAGTGGGCCCCAGAAACAGCACATGCTGGGGCCAGCTTCACACCACACTAGAGAACCGCCCAACTGCTTCCACACACGACACACCAAAAGCGCAGACACAGCAGGCTTCAGAGCTCTGCTAAGCGAATCCGGCTCTGGACCCTGTACAATAGATCTGCCACTGTAGGCATGGTCAGTCCTCACACCCAATCCGCCTGACGGTCAATCTCTCCCACTGATGTGTGTCAATAGCAGTCCAGGCTCAGCTACAACAGGAGGGCACACCCAACCCACACAAGAGCCGCTCCAGGAGCGCCTGGCTCAAGAGACCAGGGGGACTGCTCAGTATATCAGTTACTGAAGGACACTTAAGGTTTAAGAGGTTATATTTCTCTTTATAGTATCTTAGTTTCCCTTAAGTTCCATTGACAGAAATTCAGAGTAGTAACTCTAGGACCTATACACACAAACTTACAGAGAATTGCAACAGGTTTCTTTCCGGTGTATAAAGCTGTTAAGGTAAATGAAGGGTTTTCTATGAATCCTTGACTGGCACTTTTCAATCGATTCTTTCCATTATTTGTTTTCCACAGCACATAAAAAGGGAAATACACACAGCGTGAGGTAGAGTGCCTCCCAGAGATACTCTTCTCGGAGTTAGCTACCTAGACCACAAGGGCAGAGAGCTGAAGCATCACTTTAGATTCTATACTCTGGTGTGAGTGGTAGTTTTAAAATGTGTCCACATTTGACAATCTTACCCTCAAATGGCAAAGCCTACTTTGCTCCCCTGGAGCTGTTCCACCAGGAATAGTAAGTTCTGACACATACAGAACACTTAGCAGTTCAGCAGAGTCCCCGTAAGTTACCTTTATGGACTTGATTAAATAGACTTAGAGACTTGCTTTTATGAGCAGAATGTGCCTGACCCTATAGTGGTAAAGGAGTCAGCAGCGGGAAAAGAGACAGTGTGGAGCTCATGGCAAACCCCAGCAGAGAAGTCACAAGACAGGGAGGTCCCTGGGGCTATGGAGGAAGGTCTGCCCATCAACAGCAAGATCATTTTATGTCCTCTTAGAAACAGCTCTTGGTTTGTTTCTGGACCCTGAGAGGGATGAAGTATTTGATCCTGGGACACTAGAAGACAGGCAAGGTCTTTTCCCCTGGTGACTTCAATAAAGTTGACTGCTAGATCCTCCTTCTTTCTAAATCCCCAAGTATCAGCATCTCAGGGTATTTTCACTGGACCATTTTATTTTTTGAGGAAAGTATCTGCAATATCATTCTTGAGGATGCAGTGTGAAATTGCTGAACTATATGTTAGCTGTGAAGAGGGCGTCTGGGAACCTGGGTGGCGGGTAAGCTAGGTGTATCGAGAATCACAACTGATAACCACTAGTCTCCACCCCACTTTTCAGCCACTGTTATAAAACCACCGCATATTCCAGGGTGCTTGGTTTACCTCTAGAGTGTTTTCAGGAGAAGTTGTTTCACATTTTAAGATAATATCCTATTAAGTCTCTATGTTACGACTTCCTTCCAGCTTCACTTTTTAAAACATTTCCTGCAATTTCTTGTATGTTATTATTTCCCTCCATATTACCTGGGACCTCATGAGCTACAGCTTTAAAAAGATGTTTTACTGTAATTTCAAATGGGTCCAAAAGACAGGGAAAATGATTTATGTTGAATTCCCTAATATTAGGTAATGACACAATTTATGTCAATATTGAAGATGCATAATAACAAATATGAAATAATGAGATGACAAATTTTCTTAATTTCCATCTCTATAACAAGCCAAATAGATACTTTTTTATAAGTTTTATTCTAAGTCTTTATTGAACATCTAGTTTTTTTACTTTATTGTCTTTTTATTCTATATGTGATACTCATAACAACACATGGGTATAAAGTTTCAGTTAAGCAAGATGAACAAGTTCTAGCAACTTGTTTTTATACTACTGATAAAACCTGCTTATTTGCTACTTTCCTACAGTTTAAATCTGCTTTCATACTTCAAAATGATATTGTTTGATAGAGAAGATGAGTGATGATTAGTGAATTTAAAATAATGCATTTCAGGCTGCACATTTTGTTGTTGATTATAAGGAAGTGAATATAAAACAACCAAGTCCTTAAATTTTACATTTTAACAGTAGGAAAGACATGTAAACAAATAATTACAATATCATTATAATTACAAAATTATAATTACACTAGGTGCAATGCTTACTCTAAATGAATATCTATTACATGGTTCAGCATCAAGCATCTAACCCTTCCTGGAGAAATCAGGATGACTCTCACCCATCCCTTGAGGCTCAGAGTTGTAAGGTTAAGTTTACAAATGTAAATGACCCACATGCAACTCCTGAAGGCAACCGAGGAAATGTGAGGTGATGAAAAGTACAGACTCTAGGAGCAGGAAAATATGGATATTAAGTACAAAAATTCTCATTTATCAAAAACAAAGATTTAAGTATGTTACTGAGATTCCCTAGCTTTCTTTTTCTCATCAGTACAATGGGGGACATTCCTATCCATCTTTCAGTGTTGTCAGGAGTATCAAATAAAGCACCATGACTGAATTGGCTAATTCTAGACTTCATGAACAGTTTATAATTGCTAAGGGATTCAGACAGAGGAGCTTATTTGCCAACAATATGGCACCCAATGAGAAATTTTCCCACAGAGGAAGGGAAATTGCATTCAGAAAATCCAATAATGGAAATATCTACTAGAAGTATTATTCTCATTAGGATCCTTGGCATTTTTCAGATGTGGAGGCTCACTTACTCCAAATTTCTCTGAGAAATCACAAGGGTGGAATTCTAATGCAGATATGTCGGATGATAGAGTCAGGATCTTAAACTACTTTACTACTCTCCTTTCTCAAATAATCTCTTCCCTAACAGAGGAAGTAGTTAATGAAAACTTTTCAGTGAGAAATTCTGTCCAAATACAACAGATTCTTGCTCCTAATTACACTTCTTAGATGGGATCTTATGGCTGTTTGGGACAGTTTATCACAGCAGTTAGGGGTATAGAAATTAACGTTGCTTCTTGGGTTTAAATCCTGACTCTAGCATTTACTAGCTGTGTGATTTTGGACAAGTTATTAAATACTATGTGCTTCAGTTTCCATTTGTATAATATAGGACAAAACAATAGACCCTACTCCATTTGATTGCTGGAAAGATTAAATTAGTTGATACATGTAAATTGCTCAATGCAATATACATGTGAATGTCTTTAATATTAGGGTTAGGGTTTGAAGCATTGAAATTTGAGCCTTGCCAATCACAGACAGAACTGATACACTAAGAAACAATGCATGGAGAAAAGATAGCTCTTTTGACCCGTAGGAGAGGATAACTAGGGAATACAAGGCAAAGGGTAGTCTGACAAATGCAGATGTGATATGAATTCATGTCCACAATCTCACCCCAGGAGGAGAAACTTCCCACTGGCTCTAAGAGCCATCACTTTCCTCTAAAGTGAAATCAAAAAAATAAAAAGATAATTGCTCCTCACTGGAAGAATTTTTCAAAGGTTAGTAGAACATTTTCCCTTATGATTTTAGTTACTATAGATACACACATATACATAATTTAGGTTTAGTCCCCAGCAGTGGCAGAAATGAGAATACTGCAAGATAAACATATAAAATAGATTAATTTCAAGGAGAATTATATAATTTTAGTCTCTTTTCAATTTGGACACTTGGTGTGTGGACTGAAATAAGTATATTAAGGAAGCAAAAACAGGTTCCACTCATTAAACATCAGAGCTACCTTAAATTTTAGATATCCTATGTTATTCCTTGGACAAATAGGGTCGATGATGACTACAGAAATGGCAAGGTACAATGAAACAATTCTGAACTGTGGTCAACGCTCGGCCACTGGCCAGAGCAGGGAGCTTGGACAAGTCCATTTCCCTCTCTGGTCATCAGCAGCTTCATCTATTCAATAAGGGAGTTGATGTAATGACCTCAAGTTCCTTTTAGGCTAGTGCACAGTCAACGTAAAATTATCAGTGAGACACGTGGTTTTTCTAGTTTTGTGGTTTTCTTTTTTTTTTGTTTGTTTCTTTCTTTTATTTTAACCAGTGGCTTTTTATAGTCTTCTCGGACCTTTTCACTTCCGAGAAACACACCAACATTGGAAACTAACATTGCTTCCTAGGTTGAAATCCTGGCTCTGTCACTAGCTGTGTGATTCTGAACAAGTTATTCAATACCATGTGCTTCACAATATTTGTTTTTCCTAAACTTTCACTGAATGAGAGTCATACTTATTACTCCTTGGTGTGTTCTTGACTATAAGGTCCTCTCAAATAGGCCAGTCAGTAATTTGAAGTTGTTCATGGCAGCAGGTAGCAAGTAAAGAGAGAGTAGAACTGCCCACATGTGATCCCAGCTCCCAGTTCAGAAAATAAATAGTGGAAATACCTCTTACGCATGTAACTGTATTTAGCCTTTGAAATGATACAAGACAGTATACAGCCTGAGGGCTGGGGAGCTTGAGAAACAAACAGAAATAGAGAGGAGAAGCCAGGGTGGAGAATGTCTGAGTTCTGTATTGAGTTTTGTTCTAGAACTGTTGCCTGCTGCAAGTGCTTAAGCTGAGTAAGTCAAGAGCAAAGCGGTTAACATTAGACTGTGGTTGGATCATGTTGGTGGTTCTCAGACTCCTTGGAAAGGTGAGATTTGATGATGAGCTCTCGAGAAAAGCATGCATGTAGCGAGATGTGGGTGAAGGAAGGGAGGAGGAGTCACTCTGTAGTAGGAGTGCAAATACAGAAGATTTTGCACTTCCTTTCCCATTTCAACAAAAGCAGCTGTAAATATTTTACACATTGCGGTTTCTGGTCAGATTATTGGGATTAAAAAAAGAGGTGATGGTGCAGATAAATGCAAGTCACTCCTCTAGGTCAGGTCAGGGACCAAGGGGCAATATACTTTCTGATCATGGCACGGCACAGGCTAAGGAAAGGTGTCAAAAACACCGGTTAAGGGAGATTTCCGCACTCAAGAACATAGGAAGATATGTGTGCCTTGAGAGAAAGTTCTGTGAAGCAATGTTCAAAGGCTGTGATAATGGAGAAGAGGCGGAGGTGGGGTGGTGGGTGCTGCACTAGCTGCTGAACGCGGCCGTGGTCTGAGGGATGTGGTCCTTCTCCTCAGAGCAGATGGAGGAGCCGTCTGCCCAGTGCTCTTGGTTGAGTGCAGGCCAAAAAAAATTATTTTTTAAGTTTCTGTGTGGTTGCTTCTGAGACTCAAGTATTATTGATCCATGTCTTTTTGGTTCATTTAACCATGATAAGCCGAAATGCGTGTGCAAAGTTGCCGAAGTAATCAATGGCCAGATCTCCATCTGGTCTTATTCCTGGGAAAGCTTCTGGCTCATCACCCTTTTCTAAAACAAATTAAAATCACAAATTTGGGAAGGGGTGTTATTTTTTGTTTCCCTCCTCTTTTTCTTCACTCTCTCTTTTTTTTACCCAACCTCATCCACTGGTTAAGAAAGGTCCCTACAACAGAGCATATGCATAAGGCATGACCTCTCTCCTTAAGAAGTTTGGAGTTTGGTAAAAAAGACAAACATGTAACACTAAGTACAAAGCACTAAGGCACAATGGTTAAGAGTGCAAGGAGATACCAGAAATCTCAAACGTATTTACAACATTTGGTCTTTAGATACTTTAAGATGAAAGGGTCCATATCATATCATATTCTCAACCCTTTACCACCACAGGGGTAATGGTAGGATGCGGGCAGAGTGAACACAGTGCAGATTATTTAGGAGGTAGAATCACTAAGATTGATTGATTGAAGGTAAGAAACTGAGGGGGGATAGAGGAGTTACAAATGCAATTTATTGAGAAAGGTAACTGAGAGAAGAAGGGACATTTATGAATTAACTTTGGTGAGTTTTAGGTGTTCTGTGGATATATAAGAAGGCAGGATTCTAGCAAGAGAGCGAGCTTCAAGAGCAATTATAATTTTAATGTAAATTAACATATTCAAATGAAAAAGTTCTCCCAATTTAAAAAGAAAAGAGATAGAGAGATGAGAGAGAGCGATGAGAGAGAGAGAGAGAGAAATAGAACCCTCAGAATTACCAATATTTCAGAAGCAAAGGAGCAGAACCTCGAGAAGGCTCTGAGAAGTGTGTCTGCAGAGGTGCAGAGGACACCCAGAAGAAAATGGAGCCACAACCCTACCCCTAGACAGACAGACATGGAAAGACAGAATTTCAAAAAGGAAATAGTAGGTGATAACAGAATCATAAATTGAATGATAATTGAATATTTTAACTATATTTAATTAAAAGTATTTATTTCTATTTCTCCCCTTCCCTGATATGCATGCATTTACCAGACAATTCCTTAAGGACAGAAGTTCTGAGTTATCTGTCTCTGTGTATCCAGCACAGGGAGCAATGCCAAGCTCATGGCTAATGTTTAATATGTGTACTTACTGGATTCAAGAAAAATAAAGACAAAAAAAGAGAACCGTGAAGAATATTTTTCTTGAAATCTTGATTTATAATACAGGGGCTGCCTGAAGGTGTGGTTGTTTCCATTAATTTTAAGGATGAAATTAATTTTGGAAAAGTACAGGGATGAACTGAAAATAGCAAGCTCTAAGAGAAGTTTCCAACCAGCCCAGCTTTGATGAGTTGGGAAAAAATAGAACAAGATAAATCATTTCGAGTCCTCAGACAGAATTTGCCAAACCCATCTCTGAAGCAGGTCTTAATCACAGTCAGCTTTCTCCTGAAGTCCATTAGGGTTATAAATAAACCTCTGGGCTCCTTTCAACTGAGCAAGAGCAAACTCAGTCTCTTCTGAGTTTTTTTCTCAATTACAATCATTGTTGAGTTATTAAGGCAACTAATACTACTTAAGTATCTACTGACAAGTTCTCATCAATTTAGTCTAAAGGTCAGAAATGATCATTTCAGGAGCACAACCACACTAACTTTACTAAGAAAGAAAGAAAGACCTCCCCACCTTGTGAAAGATCACCTGGAATTGGTATAATATTAGTGCTCTCCTCCTCTTCCCCTTCCTCTGTTTTTCCATTGGACTTTTTACTCTCACACGAAATTTATGTGGAAGCTCAGGAATATGCAGAACTAGACTGGTAGGTCAGGAGACTTTAATCAACTAAGGTCATCCATAGCCCTTTTTTCTTAAAAGAAAAGAAGACTCCAAATTATGTTCAAACTTCGATTGAACTTCATAATAGTTGTGAGGACTTGACCTCTGTTTTCTCACCTTTAAATATTACATGCCTTTTCAATGTTATTTTTCAAGATTAGGTCAATGCAAAAGTTACTGTGGTTTTGGACCATGCATTTTAAAACATTATAACTAGGTTCAAACACATCTTTTTTTTTTTTTTTAAAGATTTATTTTATTGTGTTTTTTTTTTTTAATTTATTGTTAAATTTGATGAGGTTACATTGGTTGGTAACAATTAGACAGTTTACAGATGTTCAAGTCCACCTCACATCATTCATGCATCGTATTATCTGCCCATCACTCAGTATCAGTTCCCTTTCCATCACCTTATATCTAGTGCCCACTCCCACCTTCCCCCACAACTGTGCCCCCCCTACCCCCCATCCTGGTAACCACCAAACCATTGAGTGTGTCCATAATTCTGGTGCCCTCTCC
>PVKE010022466.1:0-25568 GCA_004027555.1 Craseonycteris thonglongyai | reverse complement strand
AGAACTTGTACAACTCAACAAGAAAAAAACAAGCAATCCAATTAAAAAATGGGCAGATGACCTTAACAGACACTTCTCTCAGGAAGACATACATATGGCCAACAGATATATGAAAAAATGCTCCACTTCACTAGCAATTAGGAAGATGCAAATAAAAACCACAATGAGATACCATCTTACACCTGTTAGAATGGCTATAGTCAATAAGACAAGGGATAACAAGTGCTGGTGAGGCTGTGGACAAAAAGGAACCCTCATACACTGCTGGTGGGAATGTAAGCTGGTACAACCATTATGGAAGGCTATATGGAGATTCCTCAAAAAATTACAAATGGAATTACCATATGATCCAGCCATCGCTCTACTGGGTATCTACCCAAAAAACCTGAAAACCTTAATCTTTAAAGATGTTTGTACCCACATATTCATCACAGGACTGTTCACAGTGGCCAGAACGTGGAAACAACAAAAATGCCCTTTGATAGATGACTGAATAAAGAAGTTGTGGTACATTTACACAATGGAATACTACTCAGCAATAAGAAATGATGAAATATAGTCATTTGTGACAACATGTATGGACCTAGAGACCATCTTATTAAGCAAAATAAGTGAGACTGAAAGAATCAGAAAACATATGACCTCACTTACAGGTGGATTATAAAACAGAGTAACAAAGACACAGAGACCTATGGACACACTCAATAGCTTGGTGATTGCCTGAGGGTAGGGGAGGTAGCGGGAGGAAGAGTGGGAGGGTAGGTGGGATTGGACACCAGCCTTATGGACACACTCAATAGTTTGGTGGTTACCTGAGGGAAGGGGAGGAGAGTGGTGGGAAAGGGGGGGGGGGCGCAGTGGGAGTGGGTGTGAGCACCAGATATATGGTAATGGAAGGAGGAGTGATTCTGGGTGGTGAGCACATAATGCGATACATAGATGATTTCATGTAGATTTGTACATCCGAAAACTATCTAATTGTTACCAATCAATGTCACCCCAATAAATTTAACAATAAAATTTTTAAAAATTAATAGGGGAAAGAAAAAAAAAGAAAAATAAGATGGCTGCATGAGAGGAGCTCTTGAAACCTCTCCTAGAAAGAAAGTAATTTAAACAACTAAAATATAATCAGAGAATCCCTAAGCAATGCATAGCCTCAGCTGAGGGACCCATTCTTCACAAGAAAATACATAAATCCGGAGAAAGGGAGGCAAGGCAAGTGAGAGAGAAAGAAAGAGCAGTGCAGAGACATGCTGTGGAACACAACCCAGAGACCTACCAGGTGACCAACCCAGAGGCTGACCCGGAGATCAGCAGAGGAGTGACTGACTGAGGTGGAAGCATGGCGGTGCGGATCAAGGTGCAGAACTACTTGGCGGTTTGGAGGCCTGGAACGGACAGAAATGAGAGGCAGGCAGCCAGAACGTGGGGTGGATGGAAAAGGCAGGCATGGCTGACTGTGGTGAGAGGCCCTGGTGAGAGTATGGGGGAGCCATTGTGTGGTGCCTGAGGCCAGAGCTAGGCACCAGCAGCAGACAGAGATCAGCACAGGTGACCAGAGTGAGGATCCCGCTGCTAGCACATAGGTCGGGCAACTGGAGCTGGGGGCCAGCGGAGGATAAAGCCAGCAACTGGAGCCAGAGACGGGCGTTCTGGTGGCTGGAGTACTGGCACTGGGAGTGTGCTGGCAGTAAGAGCGCGGAGTGGCCCTCAAGAAGGTGGGGCCCCAACAGGACCACTGAGTGGCCTTGGACACAGAACCTGGCTGCTTCCCCTTGCTGTCTCACAGGGCTCACCCTGCCAGCCTCACCCAGAGCAGGCCTTCGGTGAGCTACTGCTGGGAAGCTGCTATTGCCCTGTGACGTGAACAGACCTGTGTCATTCCCAAAAAAACCACACCCCAATTCCTCCCGCTGAAGCTGGCAGAAGGAAGCTTCCATTACCCTGTGATGCAATCAGACCTGTTCCTTTCCCAACAAACCCCACTCTCATTCCTCAAACAGACCTGCATCTTTCCCAGCAAGCCCCACCCCCACCTTTCCCGCTGAAGCCAGCAGAGGGATCGAGGCGTGGCAGCTTCTGACAGCAGTGGGATCTTGGAAGTATAGAATACCATCACCGACCAGGCGACTAAGTCAAAGAGAAGCCCGCCTTCTGGAAAGTCTCCAATTGTGAAAAACAAATAAACAAGAGAAAATACAAGACAGTGCAGCAACACCAGCTAGGAGGCAAAAGAAATATTTCTTTACATCTATCAGGAAAAAAGTCCTCATGTCCAGGAAATGAAATGCTCCAATAGTGATGAATACCCTTGTAAACAAAGGTGCTCAGAGAGAAATAAAAAACACTCAAAAAGATCAAAGAAAACTGGTGGAATGCACAGAGGGAGCTAAGTGATCTCAGAAAGGAAATTGAATCTATAAATGAACAAGCAAATAGAAATTCTGGAGATAAACAACAATAAAAAAGAAATAAAAAATGAAATAGCTAGCATAGGAAGCAAGACTGATGAGACGAAGAATTAGTGACATTGAAGACAGAAATTTGGAAATGTCACAGAAGAAGACAGAGACCTAAAAGCTAAAAGAAATAAAAGATATCTACAAGAACTATCTGACTCCATTAGAAAGTATAATATAAGAATAATAGGTGTTCTGGAGAGAGCAGAGGAAAAGATGGGCACAGACAAATTACTCAAATAGTAAATAAGAACTTCTAAAATCTATGGCAAGAACTGGAATTTCAAATCAAAAAGAAGATAATTATACCCCCTAGCTACATGAATCCTAGCAGACCCTCCCCAAGGCACATTACTCTGAAGATGTCAAAGGTCACAAAGAATCGCCAAGGAAACCAGAAATAAAAACACCATAACCTATAAAAAGAAGCCCATCAAACTATCATCAGATTTCTCAACAGAAACTACGAGCCAGAAGGGAATGCAACAAACCATTCAAAATATTAAAGGAGAAAAATTACTAGCTAAGAATCCTGTGCCCAGCAAAGTTATCCTTTAGATATAAAGGAAGAATAAAGACCTTTGCAGACATACAAAAACTGAAGAAATTCTCCAACACAAGGCCAGCATTACAAGAAATACTGAAGGAGGCGACTGACCTGAAACAAAAAGTAAGAGTAAATAGGGATGAATTGGAACAACAAAAACATAAAAGGAGAGGAAGTAAAAGTTTAAATTTCCAATGAGAATGGAGATATGAAACATCCTTAAGAAAAGGATTCACTGCATATATGAAACTTTCTTTGATATAAAGTTCATGGTAACCACTGAAAAAGAACTTAGAACTGTGACACATAACAATAAAAGAAGAGAAAACAGAAAAAAACAGTCATAAACACCATCAAACTAAAATAACAATGGAGATAATAAAGCAAAGAAGCAATAGAAAAAAAGAGCTCCCAGAAAACCAAAGATAAAATAGCTACAGGAAATCCTCAATCATCACCCTAAATGTAAACGGACTGAACTCACCAATAAAGACACAGTGCAGCAAACCGGATTAAAGAACAAAAACCAACCTTATGCTGTCTACAAGAGACACACCTCAGCCACAAGGACAAACACAGACTCAAGGTAAAAGGGTGGAAAAAAATTCTCCAAGCAAATGGCACCCAGAGAAAAGCAGGTATAGCCATACTTATTTTTGACGAAGCAGACTTCAGGATCAAAAGATAATAAAAGACAAAGATAGACATTTCATAATGATAAAAGGGAAAATAAAGAAGATATTACACTTATAAATATATATGCCGCCAACCAAGAAGCACCAAAATTCACAAAGCAACTACTAAAAGATCTAAAAGGAGAAATTGACAAAAACAAAATTACAGTAGGGGACTTAAACACCCCCTTGACAGCCAAGGACAGATCATCCAAACAGATAGTAAATAAGGAAATATCAGCATTAAATGATACATCACAGCAACTGGACATAGCTGACATTTACAGGATACTTCATGCTACAACACAGGATTACATATTATTTTCTGGTGCACATGGAACATTCTCAAGGATAGACCACATGCTGGGACACAAAGCTAGCCTCAACAAATTTATGAAGACTGAAATCATACAAAATGTATTCTCTGATCACAAAGCTTTGATATTGGAGATCAAATACAAAATAAAAACCAGAAAAAACACATATACATGAAGATTAAACAACATGTTATTTAAAAAAATGACTGAATCAAAGAAAAAAAGAAAAGATTAAAAAATACATAGAAACAAATGACAATGAAAACACAGCATACCAAAATTACTGGGATGCAATAAAGCAGTAATAAGAGGGACATTCACATCACTACAGGCCTATCTCAAGAAACAAGAAAAACACAAGTAAACAACCTAATATATCACATCTTCAAGGACTAGAAAAAGAACAAAAAAACACCCAAAGCCAGCAGAAGAAAGGAAATAATAAAAATTAAAGCAGAACTAAATGAAATATAGAATAGAAAAACAACAGAAAAAATTAATGCAACAAAGAGCTGGTTCTTTTAAAAAATTAATAAAAGTGACAAACCCCTGGCTAGATGAACCAAGGAAAAAAGAGAAAACACACAAAAAACCTGAATTAGAAATGAAAGAGGGGAAATTACAACTGGTACCACAGAAATACAAAGGATAATATAAAAATACTATGAAGTAATATATGCCACCAAATGTTGCAACCTAGAAGAAATGGAAAAGTTTTTAGAAACATAGTCTACCTAGACTTAATCAAGAGGAACTGGATAACTTAAACAAACCAATCAACAATAAGAAAATTAAAACAATCATCCAAAACCTCCCCAAAAGCAAGAGTCCAGGACCAGGTGGCCTCACTAAAGAGTTTTACCAGGCATTCAAAGAGGAACTAACACCTATTCTTCTCAAACTTTTCCAAAAAATTGAAGAGGCAATACTTCCCAACTCATTCTATGAGGCCAACATTACCCTAATACCAAAGCCTGGCAAGGAGATACCACATCCCTTTATGATCAAAACACTTAATAAAATGGGTATACAAGGAGAGTACCTCAACATAATAAAGGCCAAATATGACAAACCCTCAGCGAATGTCATACTGAATGAGGGAAAACTGAAACGTTTTCTTCTAAAATCAGGAATGAGACTGGGTTTTCCCCTATAACCACTGCTATTAAACATAGTGCTAGAAGTTCTAGCCAGCACCATTAGACAGGAAAAAGAAATAAAAGGCATCCAAATTGGAAATGAAGAAGTTAAACTTCCATTTTAAAGATGACATGATCCTTTATATAGAAAACCCTAGATTCCACCAGAAAAAAATAAGAAATAATAAATGAATATAGTAAAGTTGCAGGATACAAAAATCAATGTACAAAATTCCACAGTATATTTATATACAAACAATGAAACTTCAGAAAAGAAATGAGAAAAATGATACCATTTGCAATCAAAACAAAAAGAATAAAATATTTATGAATAAACCTAACAAAGAACGTGAAGGACTTATACATGGAAAATTCTAAGACACTATTAAAAAAAACTGAACAAGACACAAAGAAATGGTAAAATATTCCATGTTCATGCATTGAAAGAATCAACATAGTTAAAATGGCCATATTACCCAAAACAATATACAAATTTTCATCAAAATCCCATAGACATTCTTTTGAGAACTAGATTTAAAAATTATCAGATTCATATGAAATCACAAAAGACCACAAATCATCACAGCAATCCTCTGAAAAAAGAATAAGGCTGGAGGCATCATGCTCCCTGACTTCAGTCTATACTTCAAAGCATCAATAATCAAAACAGCTTGGTATTGGCAGAAAAAAGATATACAGAACAATGGAACAGAATCAAAAACCCAGAAATAAAACCACAAAGGGATATATGGACAGATAATTTTTGACAAACGAGCGAAAAATATAGAATGGGGGGAAAAAGCCTCTTCAGTAAATGGCGCTGGGAAAATTGGAAAACCACACGCAAAAGAATGAATCTGGACTGTGAACTGTCACCATATACCAAAACTAACTCAAAGTGAATTAAAGACCTCCACATAGGACCCAAAAATATAAAGTGCGTAGAAGAAAGCATCAGTACTAAACTTATAGACCTTGGGCTCATAGAGCACTTTATGAACTTGACCCCAAAGGCAAGGGAAGTAAAACCAAAAACAAATGAATGGGACTATATCAAAATAAAAAGCTTCTGTACAGCAAAGGAAACCATCAACAAAATAAAGAGAAAAACAACTCAATGGGAGAAAATATTTGCAAACAATGCATCTGTAAGGGTCTAATATCTAAAATATATAAAGAACTCAAACTCAACAACAACAACAAAAAAAAACGATCCAATTGAAAAATGGTCATAAGACCCAACCAGACACTTCTCCCGTGAAGATATATACCGGTAAATAACCAACAGATGTATGAAAAAGTGCTCAACATCACTATCAACTAAGTAAATGCAAATTAAAACCACAATGAGATACCACCTCAGTCCTGTTAGAATGGCTAGAATCAACAAGACAAGGAATAGCAAGTGCTGGAGAGGCTGTGGAGAAAAAGGAACCCTCATACACTGCTGGTGGAAATGTAAATTGGTACAACCACTATGGAAGGCAGTATGGAGATTCCTCAAAAATTAGGAATGGAATTGCCATATGACCCAGCAACTGCTCTTCTGGGTATTTCCCCAAAAAGCCTGAAAACCTTAATCCTCAAAGATATATGTACCCTGATGTTCATTGCAACCAAGTCGTGGAATCAACCAAAGTGTCGTTTAATAGATGTCTGGATAAAGAAGTTGTGGTACATTTATACAATGGAATAGTACTCAGCAATAAGAAAAGATAAAATACAGCAATTTGTGACAACATGGACAGACCCTGAAAACATCTTATTAAGCAAAATAAGTCAGAATGAAAGAATCAAGAAACATGACCTCACTGATAGGTGGAATATAAAACTGAAAGGAACAAAGAAACAAAGACTCATGGACACAGTCAATAGTTCAGTGGTTACCTGAGGGTAAGTGGGGAGGTGGGTTGGAGAAATGGCGGGGGTGGAAGTAGGGAGAGGGCATCAAATGTGTGGTGATGGAAAGACAGCTGATTCTGGGTGGAAACACATAGTGCAATGTATAGACAATGTAATATAGAATTGTATACCTGGAAACAATGTAATTGTTATCAGTCAATGTCATCCCAATCAATTTAAATAAATAAATAAATATTCCCAATTTAATCATCCGCTTATGGCTGAACAGCTAAACTTCAACCCCAATACCTCCTTTCCCCACCCTGGCCCCAAGATTGCTCATCTAGTTCTACACCTTATTCTGATTCCATTTCTTCCTATTTGTCAAATCCTTCAACTCATGTGCCAAGAGAAGCCCCAGTCTTCGCTTTGAAAATGGCTTCTATCGCCATCTGTAGTCTACAAGAATAAATACAGTTACATTCCATACAGAATATGGAACTACTGGTAATTATTATGGACATTTAATGGCGTCTACAGAACTTCATTTAGGTCTAGTATAGGCAGGTTATAGACCCTATCCTCCAAAGATACTGTCCAGTTTCCCAGAGACATTCCAACAAATGAAGCTATATACACCTCACCTACATTTCTAAAATTCCCCCGCCCCCACCCCATATTTCTCTCAGCTGGCTCCAATCATGCCAACCCTTACTTGCCCAAACTTATTGCCAATTTTTGAGCTATTCTGAGTAAATCAAGTCAAACCACTCCCTAATAGGGAAAATAACTAATTCTTAAGCAAGAAGGAAACTGGGGATACATGATTAGTTTTAACTTTTAAGTTTTTCACTCTACAAAAATATGGGGAAAGATTTGTCAAAAAAAGGGGGCAGGGGGTTTCTGGCTACCATGTAGCCCCAAATAAAGTCTTGAGCAACATACCGTATTTTCCAGCGTATAAGACGACCCCCTAATTTTACAGTTAAAACATAGGTTTAGGCCTATATTCGCTGTATAAGACTACCCCCCACTTCCGAGGCTGTAGTCTTATACAGCGAATATAGGCCTAAACCTATGTTTTAACTGTAAAATTAGGGGGGTCGTCTTATACGCCCGGTCGTCTTATACGCTGGAAAATACGGTATTACAAATTAACAAGTTTTAGTGCCATTAGACAATTAAACTGTTTTTTAACTGCTTGAGGCAGTGCTCAGATATCTATTAGACAGATAGTAACTTATACAAGTAAAGCTTGAGGAAAGTAACTTTATGATTACTCACTCCAGTTGTATATCTAAAGTCACACTCTTACCTTGATTCTCAGGTCTGAATTAAAGTGGCCTGAAAAGAAGAGCAACAGGGAAGCACAAGTCTCTTGTCTACCCACAAAAAGGGAATCACTACAGACCATAAATATTTAGATATAGTTTTACAATACCATTAAGCTAACTGGAAGTGGAACCAAATCCATGGATTTACATTTAGGTAACTAAATTTTTAAATATCTATGACTCAACTTATATTCAGGGTGGTAAGAGGACAGTGAATTAAAAAGGAATGTACTTACATCACTTGACAAGACTGTTCCTGTTTCAACAGCGACACCGCTACCACGCAGTTTCTATTATGAAATAAATAACTTATTAGGTTTGTTTTTAATTTTATCCAAATTTATCAGTCTGAAAGGAAGCTAAGAAAAGTATATAATTTTTTTCCTAATCCTACTTAATAGAGTATCATCAACTAGTAAATTGACATGCAATATTCGAAATATCATTACACCCTTCCAGATAATACCCTCATGAATTATTTAAAATGAAACAATTATGAACCAAATACTAAGCTCCAGCTAACTTTCATAAGTTAAGCTAGTACAAATTTCCAAACCTCAGGATTTACTTACTAGATTATTCCTCTAATAAGACAACTGTCTTATGCTGAACTATCTAGGTGCCTGATGATGGGAAGATACTATACAAAACTTAAAATTTGCTTTTTCACAACAAAGCTAACAAGTTATAATATAAATAAAAATCTCATGTTATATAAAAAGGCCAAAAAAACTTTACAGTAGAAAGTCAAAAGCTTAACATGCAAAAAAAACACAACAAAACAAAACAAAAAACAGTGATAATAAATGTCTGAAAGAAAATTTTTATTTAATAACTATTATCCACTAAGTGTGAGCCATGAGCCCGCATAATTCAAGTATAACATTTAAACTACCAAAAAAGTCTCCTAAATGACTAAGTCAAAGAACACAATATGCAAACTTACAACTAATTGGGATTTTTGAAAGTTTATTTCTATTAGAATCAGAAATCGTGATACTTCTGATGAGAGAGAAAACACTATGACAGAAAAAAAGAGCCCTTCCAGACACAGCACTAACATATGGTATTTAAACAAAATAGCAAACAAAATCCAAATAATTCTATGCTTCATTCATTAAACAAGAAGTCTGTAATTTAATTCTGATAAAAGGCAATGGAAGAAGTGTCTGCCCACAGCAAGAGAGATAGTGCTATCCAGAGCCTAGAAGAAGCAGTGACCTGGCTCCGACAAGCAAAGCCAGACTGGGCCTGGGCACTCTGAAGAATCATTCTGTAACAGAAAGACTTGCAAAGCAGAAATGCCATACCATAACTAAAAATAGCCAAAGACTCAGTGATAAAAAGAGTGAGTTAGAAAGATACAGAAAATGTCTTTAAGAGTATTTATCTAGGGGAAACCGGGATGGCTCAGTGGGTTAAACGCTCACTTTGCAACCCCGGGGACTGAGGATTGAATCCCAGCCCCGGCCCATGTGGACCCACGTGCTGAACTGGGGAGTGCCCCCAGTTCAGTTCTCACCGGGGTGAAGACCCTGGCCCAGTTCCTGCCCTGTGCAGCCCCACTCCCGCCTGTGGAATGAAACTATGTGGAAAAAACGAATGATGTACAACTGTGGAGACTGTTCTGGGCCCTCCCCCTTCTCTCAGTCTCTGTCTCTATATCTCTCTCCCTGTCAAAAACAATAAAAAAATAATAATAAAAAAGAGTATTTATCTAATGCCAATAAGCTCAATTCTAATGAAAACTGTTCTAGACAATGAAATATTTGCTTCCACTACTGATAGAAATATTTCACCCAATTGCTCAACAAGGTTATAACCATAGTTAAGCATTCCAAAAGTGACAAATTGTCTGTGAAACATATGTCAATGTTATTCCTATGAGGAAAAGTCTAAGATGAAACAACCTAAAACATTAGTGGCAAACTACAAGTATATCTTCTTTCCTACCAATTTTCATTTTATGAATCTAGCTACAATAGAGCCTCATTACCACTATACTATAAAGCTAACATAACCATAAGCAGAATAAAGTTTGCTCAAAGGAAGAACAAATTTCAAAACAGAAAAAAAGAAAGTGGGGGGAAGGGGTGTTTGTTTAATTATGATCCCAAATTACACATATTTATAAAAAAAATTTTTTTGATTTATTTTATTGATTTTTGACAGAGAGAAACAGAGACAGAGAGAGACAGAGAGAAAGGGGAGGGCCCAGAGCAGTCTCCATAATTGACATTAGGTTTTCCATATAGTTTCACTCCACAGGTGGGCATGGGGCTGCGCAGGGCAAGAAGTGGGCCGGGAGCCTGCCACATAGGTCCCAGCAAGAACTGAACTGGGGGCACACCCCAGTTCAGCATGTGGGTCTGCATGGGCCGGGGCCAGGATTCAATCCTCAGTCCCCGGGGCTTCAAAGTGAGCACTTAACCTGCTGAGCCATCCCAGCTATCCCCATATTTGTAATTTTAAATCTCATCTTCACAAGATAAGATTTTCATTTCTAAAGATCTTGTTTTTAAAACCTCATTAAAATCTACTAGTTTGTGGAGCTCACAAAAAATTCTTTTAAAAACTAAGCCATGGGAAAGCTGGGATGGATCAGTGGGTTAAGCGCCCGCTTTGAAGCCCTGGGAACCGAGGATCGAATCCCGGCCCCGGCCCATGAGGACCCACATGCTGAACTGGGGAGTGCCCCCAGTACAGTTCTTGCCGGGACCTATGTGGGAGGCTTCCGGCCCAGTTCCTGCCCTGCGCAGCCCTGTGCCCACCTGTGGAGTGAAACTATATGGAAAACTAATGTCAACTATGGAGACTGCTCTGGGCCCTCCCCCCTCTCTCTGTCTCTCTCTGTCTCTGTTTCTCTCTGTCAAAAATCAATAAATCTTAAAAAAAAAAAAAAAAAACTAAGCCAAAAAGAATGTTAAAAATTATGCTACTTAGGTTACTTAATTTTGTTCAAAATAGTCCAAAATTCCCCTTCCAAATATTAAAAGCAAACAGTCTCCCCACAAAATGACATGTGATGAGTAAGACAAAAAATAAATCTTAGCAAAATGCCATGGTGTCTCTATTATGCTTCAAATTAAAATCTATTAAAATAAAGTCACTGAAATATAAATAACAACTTTCCAAAAATGCAATTCAAATAGACATTTATTTGTAATCTAACACTGACAAGATAACTACCAATATTATTTCTCCTGGTCCCACTCCTCCATGTCACTCATCCCCACACCAAAATGTCATTCTCTCCTACATTATCTTCCCCAAAATAGTCCTCCCCATCCCCGACATCATTTTATTCCTTCTGTTAATTCTCATTATGTCTTCCCCTTACCACCTAATGCTTAGTCCTGGAAGACTAAAAGAAAGAAACACTCCACTGAGCAATCATAAGTGTCCTGCCTTTTGCCCTGTTCTAGGAAACCACAAAGACAAAAACAGAAAACTTGCCATTTTTCCAGCCTTTAAACCAACAAACTATTTTCCTCCATGAGAAAGTACAGCTAGAGAGGCCTGAAAGCAACAAGATGACCAATAAACAGGCTTCATATTTAAACTTAGGCCTAAATGTTCAATCCCACAATGATACAGTGAAATCCTGAGGAGTAACTGGGTGAAGCAGTTATCTCACAGCTGGACCGAGCAGCTCCAGACTTACCCAGAGGTACCTAGAAGCCTGGTACTGACTCTTGGCCAAGACTAAGATAAGAGGATTGACTAATCTATAATGTGCTGCTTTCAGTTTGAAATTCCCTGCATGGCACCCAAGCCAGTTTTTTTATTGGTATAACTGGTTAGATAGTTTGGCCTGGTTATGTGACATGAAAGATCCCACCAGAAACTTTCAGAGAGCTCTCTCAAAACCAAGATTTCTCACACAAATCTTGGTGGCTTTGAGTCCCAAAGCAGACATGGGAGCTGCAGCTGGAGGACTCTCAGCCCCAAAGCTTGCCTGCATCATACTCTCCCATGTTGTACAGTTTCTTTCCTTCCCTATAAGCCTTACATGAATGAGTATGCTGTTAGGAGTTGTAAAAATCCTTTTAATTCTTTGACCTATGTGATCTTGGCAGCCACCTAAAAGGGAGTCCCTGCCCATTGAAAAGAATGAATGGAAAATCCCAGTGACAGAAAGGATGAAAGGTTTCAGTTGAAGCCAGTCAAAGAAAGAAAAAGTACAGCATACCACCATACCTAAGAGTAGTTTGACTTAACAAGTTCAAAATGGCATTATTTCAAAATAACACTTTTGTAATTTCACACAATTAATGTGAATTAACTTTAAATATGTTATAATTTTGTCAATTATACCACAATAAATCTGAAATGAATAAATAAATAAATATACACACATAAAAGAAAGCAGTATAAAATACTACTTTACATACAAACCCAATTTAATATTATTTCAGTACTTTTTAAAAGTAAGTCAGTGTTTCAAAACTCCAATTATTCAGCAATGAACTTTACCTGTGAACTCAGCTGAGCTTTTATCCAATTGAAATAGTAGTTTAAGTCACTGCCTTCCATCAATTCTTTTCCCCAAGCTGCTAACTTGGCAATAATTCTTGCTGCCTGAAAAATAAGAAATACATCTGAACATTATATTGATTCTAAAAATCACACCATATACCTAAAAAATCAGGACTTGTAACTATTTTGCTGCATGATTTTTTTTAACACTCAATTCCTCAAAAAATAGCTTACATTTCATTTTTTAAATATATTTTATATATAGTCAAATGTATTGTCAAATACTTCCATGAAAGTGAACCAAAATTAGTTGTTAAATTGATTACATAAAATTCCTGTATTATTTTGAGTTTTTAAATTAAGATTGGGATTCATTGTAAGACATTTTTAAGACCAGCAAAAGTCAAAAGAACACAGAAGTCTTTCTCAGAAATAGATTTTCACCAAATCTCTTGCCACAGTTCTAAGCAATCTCTGTAACAAATTGCCAGCCAATACCTTGCTCATTCTAAGCCCCTTGTAAGTTCTCATATTTTAAAATCTGTATCTTGGTATAAAATATAAACTGGTACTAGCCATCTCTTTTTCTCTTTTTCTTTAATTGTTAAATTTATTAGGGTGGAATTGGTTGGTAAAACTTATATAGGTTCCAGGTGTACAATTCCACAGTATATCATCTGTGTTGCATTGTGTGCTCACCACCCAGAATCAGTTCTCTTTCCATCAACATATATTTGATGCCAGCTCCCTACTCCCCTACCCCTTCCCCTTACTCTCCCCACCCACCTCCCCCTTTACCCTCAGGTAACCACTAAACTATTGACCGTGACCAAGAATTTTTGTGTCTTTTGTTACTTTCAGTTTTATGTTCCACATATAAGTGAGGTCATAGGTTTCTTGATTTTTTTCTGACTTATTTCGCTTAACATATAAAAATATACCCTTTTCTCTTCATTCAAAGATGTCTCAATTTTCTTCAAGCTATAAAACTAATTATGAGTTTTTTATTAAAAGGCAGTATATGCATGTCAAATGATGTAACTTTAAATATCTTACAATTTTTTCAATTATACCATAATAAATCTGAAAAAAATACACACACACATAAAAAAAAAATAGGCAGTATAAAATATTACTTCACACACAAACCCAATTTAATATTCTTTCAGTACTCTGAAAGAAAGTCAGTGTTTCAAAACTCCCATCATTTAGCAATAATTAATCGCATAAGAGAATGGAAGGCTGAGGTTAGTTAACCCCAATATAATTCCTATGCTGGTGGACTGATGTGTCTTCTTATACTTGGATACTGCTAAACCAGGGAATGGGAAGCACACTTTCAAGGTCAGTATGTCCAGCATTCAAGCATCATGGCATATCTAGAATTCTATGCCATAGAGGGCTAACAGCAGCACCACAATTCATTCACTAAGTTTTGACATATAGACATTTTCATGTGCCTAAGTGAATTCACAGATAAATTATCCACTTTAAAGTAACTTAACTTTTACAAAATAGATAGGTAACTTGAAAACCAAGGATAGAAAATATCATCAGCAAAGTAAACACAATCAAAATGCAAAAGACAAAGAAACAAGAGACTTGACATTTCTACTCACAGCATAAGATCTTCATCACTACATAGTAAACCAATGACAACCTGACTTTCAAATTAATTGAAATCACAATTAATGATGAACCATAGCCTAAATTTATATTTGGTCCTTAATATATTTGTCAATTTTGGGGAAGCCAGGATGGCTCAGCGGGTTGAGCACTCAGTTTGCAGACCCCAGGGCCAAGGATCAAATCCCAGCCAGTGCAAACCCATATGCTGAACTGGGGTATGTATCCCATGCAGGAGGACCCCAGCCCAGTTCCTGCCCTGTGCAGGCCCCACCCACCTGTATGAAATGAAACCATGTGGAAAACTGATGACGTACAACTATGCAGACTGCTCTGGGCCCTCCTCCTTCTCTCTGACTCTCTCTGTCTTGTCTCTCTCTATTATTGTCAAAATAAACCAATAAAGGGAAAGCCAGGATGGCTCAGCGGGTTAAGCGCTCGCTTTGAAGCCCCGAGGACGAAGGATCGAATCCTGGCTCCAACCCAGGTGGACCCACATCCTGAGCTGGGGTGTGCTTCCCGAATGCGGTGAGGCCCCCAGTTCAGTTAAAAAAAAAACCAATAAAATAAATCATATATATATCAATTTTACTATAAAACCATCAAAATTAGGAAGACATTTAAACCAGGTATGCAGATAGTAAAAATAAGCCTCTACAATTTGAAAGAATATAGTACCGGTTTTTTTTAAAGTATTCTTTAAAATACAGTTTATTCTAGAAGTCCTCATTTTTAATCTCTCTTTTCATAAATGTTTTATAATATATACAACTGTGAATATACTAGTATAAATGACTATGAATATATTAATATAAGGCAAGAGAGAGAACACATATGCTCAAATTGGTTCACTGGCAGTGGTTCTTGATTTGAAAAATTTAAAGGCATCAACTGAAATGAGGAGCCTCAGGAGCTCCCCACAATGGAGCTCACTGCATGAATAGAAAGGCTTGGTCAAAGATTTCTCTCAACTCTCTTCTCATACCTTCTTAAAAGATTCTTCAATAATAAGGATTCCAAAGACAGCCTTTCAGGTGAAATTTAAAATAGGAGTGCATTTAAGATATTAAAAAGCAATTAAATAATTACTTAATTAAAATACCAATTAAATACAGTAACTGCACAGAGCAAAATTTAATTTCTATAGTAAAATTTGGATAAACCTGTCATACAGAGCTATTTTTTGCACATGCTAATTATCAGGTTTTTATATTAATGAACTCATCATCATATTCTATAAAACTTCAACTTTATCAGAGCAACCCTGTCTCCTTTGTCTTCCCCATATTCCCACATTATTAAACACCAATAAGGAAACACTGCTTTGAAAAGTTAACATCATAGCAGTTACTCCTCTAGGAACTGGGAGGTTACCAAGTCATAAATGGCCCAGGTGTATTTGTTCCCTAAATCAGAAACTTGATCAATTTAAAATTTACCATATGCACAGTAAAGAGATCCTGGCGATTCAACATTGGCAGAAAGTAGGACCACGCAGTGTTCTTACTACGTTTAGCATAATCAAAGAAAATGCTAACACGCTGGTGATTTTCCTAAAAAAGAAAAGAAATAGTATCACCAGAGTGTATTTTCATAAAGAACGTAACAATTATGCACTGATTTTTGATATTTCCTTTTACGTCCCATCAATCCATGTTTCCTTTTTCCAGTATATATGAGATTGGTCTCCACGTTGTTGTTACTATGGGGGCAGGGATAGATATTTTAAAAATAAAAATCACCTTTATTATGATTAATTTAATTCAAGTGAGCCAACGTAACAGATACCAGCCCTGCAAGGAGTAGCACTCTAAGTTACATGTCTTCTCAGCCTGCAATTCTGACCCCTTACCAATTTTGTCTCAACACCTCTCCCCAGCTTCCACAATAACAAAATCAGAAGGTAGCAGAAAGATCACAAATTAGCTCTACATAGAAGGATCAGCAGGAAGCATCTCAAGATACTTACAAGTAGGCAAGGGACGAAGGAATCAGGCAAATCTCAAATGCTCAAGGTTACTCTTAGCATATTATGATAGAAAAATCGAGGCAGATAAAGACAGCCAAAAACAGCATATCACACTAGCAGGTGGACTTAGGATTTGAGAAACCATTAATTCTTAGTTCAAATCATGCAAACTCTACCATTCACCTAAATTTTCTCAACATTTTACTGGCTGAAATGCACTTTCTGGTTCACTAAGTGAATATGGTTTCTAAATAAGCATTATTTGGTAAAAGCACAAATAACCATATAAACAATAATTTTAATTTTCAGATTAAAATATAATTCTTTTTAAACAAACTGATTTTAATTTTGGTCTGCGCTGTTACTCATTTAAGGATTAGACTACCATTTCCTTAAGCAATAAACATTATAGTTTAGAATAACAATGGAAATAGTTATGATAATGACTTTATCAAAGGACTCAAAATTCAGGTAGGTCATCATTAATTCCATTACTGGATTATTTCCAAAGCTAAAATTGTTAATTCTCATTGTGCACATAAATGAACCAAATATCCTACATACATAAAAAGTAGAAACAATGCTATATATTTTAAGTAAGTTTAAACCTACCTTCCTCAACTAGTCCTTTGTGGTTTAAACTCTTGCTTAAAAATGTACCACCAGGGGAAGCCGGGATGGCTCAGTGGGTTAAGCGCTTACTTTGCAGCACCGGGGACCAAGGATCAAATCCTGGCCCCGGCCCTTGCGGACCCACATACTGAACTGGGGAGTTCCCCCAGTTCAGTTCTGTCTCTGTATCTCTCTGTATCTCTCTCTCTCTCTCTCTCTCTCTCTCTCTCTCTCTCTCTCTCTCTCTCTCTCTCTCTCTCTCTCTCTATTTCCCCCAGTTCAGTTCTGTCTCTGTATCTCTCTGTATCTCTCTCTCTCTCTCTCTCTCTGTCAAAAACAATAAAAAAATAAAATAAAATGAATATTAAAAAAAAAAAAAAATGTACCACCAGCCATCATCATCCCAGACACCTCAGTTACAAACCTTTTTGAGAAAATGAATAAAACCCTTCTTCTCAGAGTACATATGTTTGTATTAAAAAAAAAAAAAAGGGGAAGCCGGGATGGCTCAGTGGGTTAGGCGCTCACTTTGCAGCGCCGGGGACCAGGGATCGAATCCAGGCCGTGGCCCGTGCGGAACCATATGCTGAACTGGGAGCTCCCCTAGTTCAGTTCTCTCTCTGTCTCTGTATCTCTCCCTCTCTCTCTCCTCTGTCAAAATAAATAAATAAATAAAATATATTAAAGATTGCAAAAAAAAGAGGTTAACATAAGAAAATGCACATGCACCTACCTATCTTTTTAGAAAATAAAAAGGTAAACAAAAAATCTAGGATATTGGTTGCCTACAAGAAGGTGGGAATGGGGGGCAAGGGATAGATTAGGGGTTAGTAATATTTCTCTAAGTATATTTTTCTGTATAGTTTTGACTTCTGGAAGCATGTTAATGCTTTACATAGTCAAAAATAATAAAACAGAGGATGCTGGATAACTCAGCAGTTGAGTGCTTGCCTCGCAATCGCAAGGTTCAGGGTTCAATTCCCAGCCCCGGCTCACGCAAACCCATACGCTGAACTGCAGCACAACTGGTAACCTATAGGACGGCCCAGCAGCAATGGTTCTCACCTTCCATGTGGGAGGCCCCCGGTTCGGTTCCCGCCCCACACAGCCCCACATCCACCTGTGTGGAATGAAACCATGTCACAACTACTGTAATGATGTGCAACTATGGACATTGCTCTGGGGCAGGGGTGGCGAACCTTTTGGCGATTGAGTGCCAAAGTTTATGAAATAAGAGTATACTCGCTCAACTCGCGTGCCAACCCATCGAGTGAGATAGAGGTATCGATTATTTTTATGTCTATAAGAGCATAAACAATAATTTTTAAAATGGTATTTACAGCTCCGCGTGCCGAAATAATTGCTCCGCGTGCCACTTTGGGCACGCGTGCCATAGGTGTATATAGGTACATATACTTATATGTATATCTCTCTCTCTCTCTCTCTCTCTCTCTCTATATATATATATATATATATATATATATACACACACAGAGACACACATACACACACACACACATATTTATACACATATAGATCACTTTCAAAAAACAGTAAAATAAATTTTTACAAATATAAAAACAATAAATAATAATAATATCAACAAGGATAAAAAAAAAAACTAAAGCAGAATACCATCAAATGAACCCAACTATATTTTAAGAAAAATAATATAACCACTCTGAATGAAACTTGAACATGGTACTCTGACTACATACCCTCAGTTTAAAGACAGAGTACTGCAAACAAACACTGAGCTTTAGGTAAAGAAAGGGCTTGTTTTTATATTTGTATGAGTCAATACAATATTTCTTTCATATTCAAGAGTAGAACAAATGAATTAATAAACAGAGAATAAGAGGATCTCACAATCTCACTATGTCAGAGGAGATCACAAATATGGAAAGAGGAGGCTGGAATGAACTCTGCAATATTGAGTTGAAATTGGAGAGAGTGTGAACTCATGGTATTTAATTTATAGATATTTGGATATGTACAAAAATTGAGAATATTTGTGTGCATACATGTGCATCTGTGTGTGTTGTATGTAGATGTATATAATATTAAAAAGAAAAAAACAAGGTATCATGCCAACTCACAACCTCCTCATTCTAGGTGCAGTCCTATACAATAACCAGGATAGCTGAGGCAAACCACATTCCCCATTTTTGTTAACTTCACTTTTTTAAAGAAAAAAGTGCTCAGAGGACCAAGGTAATTCTGAGATAGGACTGCATCAGCCCAGGATAAACATATTGATCCTTACCAACATTAAAATCACTACATTCCTGTAAATGACATGATGGCTGCTTGGTAGACCACAGCATTGTTCCTAACCTTTGTATCCTCAATCATAGTTAGCACAGTTCTTGGTGCATAGCAGCCATCAATAAACGTTTTTCCTTATAATCTGACAGAACAACCGCTAAGCAGCCAGACTGCCCACTAAGGAGCCAGACTGATACTCTTCTTCTAGTCTCCTAAAACACATAGACAGATATTGGATGTAGCAGCCAGACATCCTGTTTCAAAAAGAATTACTCTATATACCAACAATCTAAACCTAGATTATATTCTGGTGTAAAGTACAAAACTGTGAATGAAGAAGGCCCTTTAGTGTTCAGAAACAGTAAGGCAGTAAACAGAAACTTTATACAACTAGAAAAGTCTCAGATGATTAGCAAAACATTCTCCAAAAGGTCAATGCTTCTGATGGCAAACACCCTGCTTACATCCAATCACTAAAGTCCTAGTGCCTGGCACTGGCCTGGAACATAGAGACATTAAATTCTGTTGAGTGACTGGAAGAGAAGGAGCCATATTATCTGTTAGTACACACAGCATCCAGAAAGCCTCAAGTGATTCACCAAACACTGCTGATGTTCAACAAAGAACTTTGAGGTATTATAGGGGGAAAAACACCTGTGGATTACTTGTGATACTGAAAAACAACAAAAATAAACTATATGTGGGTGTTCTCATCTTTATCACTATTAGCAAATTACAACTCACATAATGCAGAAAAATATATTACACTCTAAAAGAGAACCAATTCTATAAGTGAAACACCAACTGTATTATGTAAAGACTATACCCACCTGCAACATATCATCAACCACCGTTAATATGTACTGAACTGTCTGTTCTTTGGAGATATGCGTCATCAGATTTATAAATGTTTTAGCACACTAGAAAAAAAAATGAAACAAATGTTAGTTACTATTTTCAATCACAAACACAACATATTAATGGAATTTCAGTGAAATGTTTTACTTGCCCAAATTAGCATACAAATGCTATTAGATTTCAATTACAGAAACTGTATACCTTTAATGAATATTGTGATGAAGTATGGGAGGACCATACTATGATTTATATCAGATTTTTTATTAATTTCTAATAACTTTCAAAATATTCACTATTTTAAAAAACACAAGACCTAGCCACTATCAACTCTTAAACAGTCATAATAACATAAAGATTAAGTTATGCAGACAATTAAATATTACCATCAGTGTGTGTGTGTGTGTGTGTGTGTGTGTGTGTGTGTGTGTGTGTGTATTTGGTTTTTTGATTTTTTGTTTTTGTGCATTTACTGGGACCACTGAAGCAACAAGAGTACCATGGATTAGTCAGAAACTTTGTTTGACCTGTCTCCATTCTACAATTTATCAACTATGTAACAATCTCTCTGGAATTCAATGAAAACTGATACCAACAATATGTTTCTTCCCCAATTTCCCAGGATTGTTGTGGGAATCACAGTGAGTTGCAGATGAGCTCCTTCATCCAAATCAGGGCCCCATATCAGAAAATCTAATGGAAGGCAGAATTGCTTATTATTTTAGCAAGAATATAAAGTGAAAAATTTTTGTAAAAAATAAAATAAGTCAAGCAACTTAAAAAATATAATATATCTTAAAACAGTAATATCCCTTCTGGAATCTATTCTAAGAAAATTTTTCATAAATGCAGAAATGGGTAAAAGAATAAACATATTCAATATAACATTTTTTTTTTCAAAATTAACAAATACAGGAAATGACTCAAATGTCTTCCAAAAAAAAGGATTTGTAGTTCAATTATGATGCGCACCTACAATGAAATATCACAGTCATTCAAAACATTTCTATGGGATGCCAGGATGGCTCAGCTGGTTAAGCACTCACCTTACAGACCTAGGTTCAAGGATCGAACCCTGGCCCCATACGCTGAACTGAGAGGTGTGACTCTCAGTTCAGTTCTTGCTGAGCCTCCAATGTGGGAGGCCCCTGGTTCTGCCCCCAGCTCACAGGGGTATGCCTCCCATGTGGGAGGCCCCCCACCCAGTTCCTGCCCTGTGCGGGCCCACCACCCACCTGTGTGGAATGAAACTATGTCAAAAATTGATGATGCACAACTATGGAGACTGCTCTGGGCTCTCCCCCATCTCTCTGTCTTTCTCTGTCTCTGTCTCTTTCTCTCTCTCTTTGTCAAAAACAATAAAAATACATCTTTAAAAAAACATTTCTAGAGAAGCCGGAATGGCTCAGTGGGTCAAGTGCTCACTTTGCAGCCCTGGGGACCCAGGATCAAATCCCGGTCCCAGTCCATGTGAACCCATTTGTGGAACTGGGGAGTGCCCCCAGTTCGGTTCTCAAACAGGGTAAGACCCCGGCCCAGTTCCTGCCCTGTGCAGCCCCACACCTACCAATGGAATAAAATTATGTGGAAAAATCAATGATGTACAACTATGGAAACTGTTCTGGGCCCTTCCCCTTCTCTCTGTCTCTGTCTCCTGCTTTCTCTCTGTCAAAAACAATAAAAATTAATCTTAAAAAAAAAAAAAAATTCTAGAATTTTTAAAGATACAGAGAAGTGTTCATGATATAATGTTTATATCGATCACCTGGCCGCCTTCATTTTGAAGTATCTCTTGCTTCTCCTCAGGACTTCTTTTCATTTCAAACCTTTGAATGAATTCGCAATCTTCAGCAGAAATCATCTGCCCCCTAGAAAGTAAGAATATGTTGTTTTTGTTCAGTAAGATTTGAGTAGCCACTGTGAGCAAGTAATATAGGAATTTCGCAGTTTTGTACACCTGGAAACAATGTAATTGATATCAATCAATGTCACCCCAATAAATTTAACAATAAAAAATATATATAGGTATTTCAGTCTTTCTCTTCTCTCTCTTCTCAGCAACAAACCATGAGGATTGACATGCAGGCCCTACCATCAAAGGCCTGAGTTCAAAGCTTAGCCACACTACTTACTGATTATGTGACCTCTCTGGACCAGAGTAAATTTATCTACAAAATGGCAACAATAACCACATCGCCTTTAAGGGGTTGAAATGATGATGAAATTAAACAATTTGCCTAAGGTGGTTAGCACAGAGCCTGGCCCACAGTAAGCACTCAATAATATGTAAGAACAATAAACTCTTTAGCGCTGTCCAGTCTCCCCTCCTCTCCCAAGCCAAACAATTTACTCGGCATTCTAATTTATCAAGATCAAAGCAACTTTATATGAATTTCTAGAATCATTTTCTCCAGCACATTCTATTCCTCCAGACTGAGGGAAAAAACTGTGATCCTCTTCCTCCTCTCCGAAAAAAGAGCCTGTTGCTCTCAGCATTCACCCCATACTACCATCCTGTTATCCTACTTCCAGGGGTCCCTTCTTCAGTGGCTTTTTGCTCTTCAAGGCTCCTCAACATGGCTCAATCCTTGGAATCTCACTCTTTTTTACGGTTAGTAAAAGCTACATAGGTTCCAAGTGTACAATTCTATAGTACTTCACCTATGACATTACGATATGTGTTCACCACCCAGAATCTCATTTTTATTTCCCAAACTCTTTCCTTCTGTGAGATTCAAATCAGCTCTCCTTTCTTCTCTCTTTCCCAGATAATCTCCAACTGTCTTCTCTTACCATTTTCACAAATTTAGCATCATCACAAATGAATCTGTCACCTTCCGTTCCAACCCAGCTTGACCTCCAAAATGCTACACTCCATCAAAGACTCAAATGCATCACCGTAAACCTCCTGTCCAACCCTTCCTTGTGAAAAACATGTCAGCAGAACAGTCTTGCTAGTTAGTCTCTAAGACTGGGCACTTCAGGATATATGTCAATATTCTTTCAGACCATCAGTATGGTGGGAAAAGTATAGAATTTGAGTCAATTTGAGGAAGAATTCCAACTCCAGTTGTGAAACTTTTTGGCAGGTCACCACCCACCTGACCACCTCTCTGACCACTATTTCCCAGGCCAGTTAAAAGGTAATTACAATACTATCTGCCCTACTCCACAGAGTAGTTATGAAAAAACACATGAAAAAGCACTTGATGAGTATAAGCTTGTAGTAAAAACATGTTGAAAATAAAAAATAAAACTTTTTATAATATGCTTTGTCATTCAAACAGCATCAATATATTTTTTTTAACTGAGAAAGCTGCCCATCAATTCCCCTGTTGAGGGACTAGTGTTCCACAAAACCCAACTAGGGTATCAGTGGCTCTGAAACAGATTTCCCAGTATGCATAATTATAGAAGTGTGGTCCTTTTTTGGAGCTGTCTCAGGTTAGGCTCCCAGGGGCAGCAGAGTTTGAGATGAGGATTAGAGTGCAGATGATTTATGAAGAAAGTACTGCCAGGACAGACCAGTGATGGAGTTGGGAACAGAAAACCTGTCCTCTTCAGGATTTTGCCTGCACCCTGACTGGGTTCTTCTCTTCAGAAGAGGACAGGTTTTCCTAAGTGCACAGCTGACTGTGGTAGGGTGAGGTAATCAGATCTGTCCCCATCCCAAGACAAGGGAGCTGAACTTCCATACTTCTTGCAATCCCTACCCACAACCCACCCTCCTCCAAAGAACATCTTTACATTAAAATGTCCAAAACCTCAATGTCTTACTTTATGCCTCCTGGGTTTTGTTTACATGATTACTATACACTAAATTATACTTTTAATTTGCCTCTGGATTTTGTAATCCACTATTCTGCCTTTCTTCTATCAGTTCCATAATTTTAAGTACTATAACTTTGTTTTCATATATTCTGCTTTATTTAACACGGCTTTTAAAAAAACGATTCTCACGTATTGATTTTTCCAATAATCCCTTCCTTACCAACTCAGAAGAGAATTTTCAGTCTTTGTCTTTCTAGATCTCTAAGGCAGGTGACAATATGGCTACTTCTTGACACTCCCTCTTCCTTAGATTCTGGATCTTCACTGACTCCTCATTTCCTACCCTGTGCTAAAGCTCTGTCAGAGGCTCTCTTCATTTCGCACTCCATGGATTCTCTCCGTGTGCTCCCCTCTACCCGCAGTGCTGGTAACTCAAAGTCTGACCTCTGGGTCAACCTCCCCCAGCCCCCACTCACATGTGTGTATCGAACCTCCCCTGCTACAGATGACAGAAGCACTCCAGACCCTCCAGGGGCAGAACTGCGATCACTAGCATATATTTCCATACACTCCATCCAGCCTAGCTAATGGTACAATAGAAGCAAAAAAGGACATGTTATCCTGTTGCCATTGTGACTAAGTATGTCACACACTAGTAAGAACAAAATGCTTGGAACAAACCAAAATAACAAGGTCATCCTGTCTGGTTCTGGTTCCAAAATAAATGAAATCTTTCTTCATAAACCTGAACTCCCTAATTAAAACAATTTTACCTCCAAATTTTGATGTGGTAACGTGTAAAAGCATGTCATAATGTTTGTAAATAGAATAATCATATGAAAAAGGTACAGTTTTTCCCACTGAGAAAGGGTACAATGAAGGTTACATTTGGTAGAATATACTTGGTAATATTGTAATTTTTCAGCTTTCTTTCCATTTAAATAATTATGTTTTTATTTGACAAGCCATTCCTTCTAAAGTCAGACTTTCTTAGATTTGTTGGAAGAAACCTTTATTTTTCCTTGTTTAAATTTTTTCCTGGTGAGCACACAATATAACACATACACAACGTATTGTAGAACTGTACACCTGAAACCTATGTAATTTTACTAACCAATGTTACCACAATAAATTTAATTAAAAAACAATTTTTATGCTCCGAATCAGGAAGCACCAAAATTTATAAAGCAACTACTAACAGATCTAAAAGGAGAATTTGACAAAAATACAATTATAGTAGGGGATCTAAACACCCCATTGGACAGATCATCCAAGCAGAAACTAAATAAGGAGATTGCAGCTTTAAATGATACATTGCAGGAAATGGACATAATTGACATTTACAGATCATTCCATCCTACAACAAAGAACTATACATTATACTCTAGTGCACATGGAACATGTTCAAGGATAGACCATATCCTGGGACTTAAATCCAACCTCACCAAATTTAAGGGCATCCAAATCATACCACGTGTATTCTCAGACCACAAAGCGTTGAAACTTGAGATCAATTGCAAAAGATCAAGTGCAGAGAGAACCACATATACGTGGAGATTGAACAACATGCTATTAAAAAATAGCTGGATCAAAGAGGAAATTAAACAAGAGATTAAAACATTTGTAGAAACGAATGACAATGAAAACACGACGTACCAGAATTTCTGGGACAC
>PVKE010022465.1:0-25546 GCA_004027555.1 Craseonycteris thonglongyai | reverse complement strand
GGACCGAGGATCGAATCCCGGCTCCGGCCCAGGCAGGACCCACGTGCTGAACTGGGGAGTTCCCACAGTTTGGTTCTCTAACTGTCTCTGTCTCTGTCTCTCTCTCTATCTGTCAAAAAGTAAAATAGAAATAACTATGCACTGAAGACAAAAAGATAATTTCTCTCTATAAATGTGAAAAGATAAAAAAAAATAAATAAAAAATAAAAGTAGTCCAAAAGAGTCATGAAACAAGAAGTTTAAGAACATATTTGCACTGATGTTTCAGGGGGCAGATATTAGTCTCTTTTATTAGGGATCTTGCGTTTTGTGATTTTAAAATTGCCTTTCTTGTCTTGATAAACTCATATTGATGAGTGCATTAAATGGAAGGTAAATTAAATTCTTTAGGAGATGAATTAAGATTTAGCAATAATTTAATGGTTCAAAATTGCCTTAATTTTACTGGTGAGGTCACAGAATGCTGTTTAATTAAAATAATAGATAACAATAATAGAATTTTGTTGTAGCATCTCTGGAGGTCACATTGTCCAACTCTATAATACCACTGATGACATAAGTCAATCTCCAAAGTGGTTAAATGGCTTCCTCTTGGTATAATACCTGAGGTGGGATGAGAGCCTAGGGCTCCTAACTCTTAGTTTGTTGTTATTTCATTGTATGATAATGAACTAAATGAACCAAACTTTATATTGTGGTCTATTTACTAATTTTTATTTTTTTTTGTGTGTGTGTATGAATATAATGATAACATTTTTCGAATACTTAAACTATATTCCAGAGACTGCATAACTGGTTTTACTTTATTCCTGTAAAAAACTCTATGATGGGGAAGCCAGGATGGCTCAGTGGGTTAAGCGCTCACTTTGGAGCCCGAGGACTGAGGATCGAATCCCGACCCCGGCCTGTGCGAACCCATATGCTGAACTGGGGAGTGCCCCCAGTTCGGTTCTCACTGGGGTGAGACCCTGGCCCAGTTTCTGCCCTGTGCAGCCCCGCTCCCACCTGTGGAATGAAACTATGTGGAAAAACCGATGATGTGCAACTATGGAGACTTCTCTGGGTCCTCCCCCTTCTCTCTGTCTCTGTATCTCTCTCTCTCTCTCTGTCAAAAACAATAAAAATAAATCTTTAAAACAACAACAACAGCAAAAAACTCTATGAAATAGATGAATTAAATGACTTAAAATAGGTGAAGTTTTTAGAAGAATCTTAACCCATAGAGAGTATTCAATAAATGTTATCTGTTGCTAATAATGTTTCTTGGAAATGAACTAAAATCTTTCAGAATTCACTAAGGAGCAGAGAGAAAGTCTGGAACAGATTGTTAGAAGGGGTCCTGTGTGTATATGGAGAGGTCTAAGGAATATTTTTATACTAATTCATTCTTTGGCACCCCAGGTAAATGGATGAATAGATATCCACCCCACCCTCCTGCTCCAAATAATGTCCTAAAAATACAAAAAGGAGAAGCTAGACAGTGTGCTTAAGAGAGTGATAATTCACACTCCCAAGATTTCTCAAGTGGTTCTGATAAATGTGCACAATAGTAAGGAAGGTTAGAAAGATTGGATAAACAAATGAACTGTATTTTTTTTGACAGAGTTCTGAGCTACATCTTGAAAATGGCCTTTATTTATCAAGGAAATGTGTGCTATTTGCTACGCAACCTTCTAGACACCAAGGATAAATAAATAAGACAGTCTCGTTGAAAATCCACACTTAATATGATGTAGACAAATAAAAAACTGCTAACGTTACTGTAGCACACAAAAAATGATAAGTTGCCCAATTACCTTCAATCAGAAAGCTGTGAGAAACTTGAGGAACAAGGGACTGATACCTGGAGGAGCTTCGTTGAGGTCTTAGAGTTGGCTTGGAAAGCCACATATGGATTTCATAGACAATGATGATAGAAAAATGTTTTCAGATAAAGAACCACAAGTAAAGGTAATTCTGTATTTGGAAAACATTGTGTCTGCATAAAAGACCATGTTGAGAAGGAGGTAAGTAACATACTTGTGAGGTTGTCGGGGAGTCGGTTGGTGAAGGGCAGTTTCACATAGGGGCGTGAGGTGATCAGAGTTGTGTTTTAGAATAAGTCTAGTGGCAATGTCAAGTAGGAGGAGGAAGGCCAGAAGAAAAATGTCATCATGTGTCAGATGAGGGAGTGGGGGATGGCGAGGGCCTGAAATCAAGGCATAGGCAATGAGGATGGAGAAGCTGGAGTGGGGGAAATCTCAAACAGAATTGATAGCGTTTGATCACCAATTGTCTATGGACTTGACTAGTGGAGAGTGAGAAATTGAAATTGATCGTAACATTTCTGCTTTTTATGAGAGAGTGAACAAGGGTATTTAGTGGAGCAGGAATTCTTAGGGGATCATGATGAGTTTAATGTGTATGTGTTGTTGAATGAATGAATGAATGCATGTAAGCTGTTGATGGGATAGAAGGCTATTTGTGTTAAGGTAAACTACACACAGATGTACCATGGAGGAAGGATGTGGGATTGAGAATTTTCTGTACGTGGAAAGTCTGAGGGGAGGAGGTAGTTTTGTTTTAGATCTGGGGTCTCCAAACTACGGCCCGTGGGCCAGATGTGGCCTGCAAGGCCCTCTCATCCGGCCGGTGGAGACCTTTTTATCTGAATAAAATAATATTAAATAAATAATTAAAAACAACATCTATGTTTTGATTCTTTTTTATTTGGATCTCGAGTGTGTAGTCGGCCCCCAAACTGCTGTTTGATAGTTAATGCGGCCCGCGGGCTGAAAAGTTTGGAGACCCCTGTTTTAGATGATAAGGTAGTAAGTGGGAGTGAGGTGGTCCTTTGTCGTTCCAGTGAGATGACTTTGTAGGGCACGGTCAGAAGTCTGGAAGTAATAGGGAAGTGTCTGGAGAGATAAAGTCATGGTCTGAGCTGTGATGGTTCTTGTGGTAACAGAGTAATTTATTATCTGTTTTTTTCACTTGGTACTTAGTATAGGTTACCTTTATTGCTTTGTGTACGGGCTTGCCCACACATTTCCCAGCTTCCCAAGCAAAAGACCCAAGCTGCTAGTTGGCAGGAATCATGGCTTGGTTCACACCCTTGGCTCCATAAACATTTGCTAAGATTGTTTATTTGTAGATAGAATCACTTGAACCAGAAGAATGGTGTCCAATCTTGTATTCATGAAGCACAATACAAAATGTTTAGTTCCTTCAGGCTTTTAAAAAATTAAATGACCTCTACAGGAGTAATGAAGTATTATTGCTAAAAAATGTGGACCTTGGAGACAGACTGTCTGGATTCAAAATTTGCATGACTTTCTATCTGCATGGCTTAGATAGCTCATTTGAATTTCATATGCTTTGGTTTCCTCAACTGTATGAAGGTGATAACAGTAGCACTTACCTCATAGGGTTTTGTGAGAATCAAATTAATCCATACATGTTAGGCACTCAGCACAGCTCCTGGCACATGGCAGACACTCACTAAGCATTAGGGGTGTTACTACAGTGCTCCATTGATAGTGTGCATGAGAAAAGTGGCCCAAGATTTAAACATGTTTTCTGGGCATTTTAAAGAAGTGGCACTGTAGAGGCAGCTTTCTGTTCTTTCATGTTGTCCTTTGTATACAGTGTGTGGAACCACAGGCAAAGCCACATGTTGAAGAGTACAAGGGTCCATTTGTGTGCCAGCCTGCAATGCCACCCATGACTGTCTTGGGCTCACACAGTATGTTTTACTTGCATTCTTATTGTGTCTTTAAACCAACACCTGTAGGATAACCACAAGGCAATTAAGGGCCAAAGGTAATGAGTCACAAATACCATTAACTATAAAATTTAGGAGGACATTTATTTATTTCAACCTAAGCAATGTTTATTAAGCCCTTGTTGGGTGTCAGGCCCTGGGGATAGAGAGGTAAAAGAAGCATCACCTTTTGTCATCAGGATCACTATTGTGTAGAATATTTTTGCCTTAATCTGGGCCTGCCAAGACTGGTTGCACATTGCAGCTGCTCTCTCTGGCCGCATAAGCTCCCTTCCCGAGTGCTCCCTGCACTGGGTTGAGTCCAGATCCCAGGAGGTCCTGGCTAGAGGGCAGAAGTCCTGCTTCCTCCAAAGAGGAGCTCTCCATAGATGCCTGCAGACAAGTGATTATGACAAGCTCAGTGTCAGCAACTATGGTCACCTTGAAGTTAAGCCACCCCCACCCTGAAACTCACACTGTGTCTATATTCCTCTCAAAGGCTGAGTTTAACTAGACCTTGAACCAACAGATAAAACTAGGTGGTTTGGAGCCTGTGGGCCTGAGATTGTCACTATTCTAGATTGCCAGCTAGACAATTCTTTGATTCTGTAATGCTGACTTAGGACTGATGAAAACATAGGCAGTATTTCTGTTAATATTTATTATGCGGTATTTATGTTCTCATTTTTCCATATAATTTTCATTGAGATGATTTGGCCATTTTAAAGAAGATATCTGTTTCAAGCTTTTAGAGAAGAAATTTGCTTCCAGTTTAATGCAGAGTAAGACTTTGTTTGGCTCCTTTGCTCTGATTAATGTCTACTCTTTCCCTCTGATTCACAGTTTGGGGATATGGATTCCTGTCAGTGACAATTATTAATCTGGCATCTCTCCTCGGATTGATTTTAACTCCGTTGATAAAGAAATCTTATTTCCCCAAGATTTTGACCTATTTTGTGGGGCTGGCTATTGGGACTCTGTTTTCAAATGCAATTTTCCAACTTATTCCAGAGGTAAGGATGTTGGCTATCTGTTTCTGTGAATAATTGTTTGTTTTAAGTGTTTTAGCACATTGTACATGTTAAGCCTCCATCATTCTCACAGAATGTTATGGTCTGCTTTACAGTGTTTGGGATAAAAAAGAACTGAATCACAGCAAACGAAAAGGCTTGTCTCAAGCTGCAGGGACTGTCACTGTCAGAGATAAAATTAATATTCTAGGAGTCCCACCACCAGGATGTGCGCAGACAGCTATGGGACACCTCTGAGGGCCTTCAAACTTTATTCTGTCTTGCACGTGGCAAATTTAATCTTTCTACACACCTTTCTTATTTATTTATTTTTTTCTAAAGGGCATGCAATGTCAAGTGTACTGACAATACAGCACAAAATTCCCTCACATATTTACTACAGCTATTGAAGACTAGATAAATAAGAGGGTGCTTGACAAATGTTTTCATTTTTTTAACTGTGGAAAAGAATCCACTGAGGGCCAATAAAGAAATAGCAGTTTATTTTTTTTTCTTTGATAAAGTATATTATTGATCTGACATTGACTGGTGTGCACTATTCAGTTAATCAATGAATAATAGATTTGTTTTATTGCAAATCGATATTGTGGCCATATGAGGAAGATAGAAAGAGGAAGGAGAATAAGTGAGAGGAAAAAAGGGGTGAAAAGAAAGAGACATTAATAAGAGGGAGCCACAAAGGGAACTAGAGAAATTTATATACACATGGACTGCATCTCCCACGCCATGCACATACAAATATGGATAGGCAAGCTCTGAGTAGAGAAAATAGGAGTTCCAAGTATCATCCTCATCTCATAATTTTTAGAAAATTATAACTGAAGCTTCTTTTAGTATTCACAGCGATATATGAAATAGGGGATCTAACTTCTTAGAGTCATATATATGTTTATTATTGTTAATAATAAATAATTCAGTTATTATTATTATATCTAGAAGAGACCTAAAACAATATATACTGCAAACTCTCAAGTGAAAAGATGAAAAAAAATTAAAATTCAAGTGTTTAAATGACTTGATTAAAGCCTTACAATTAGCTAGTAACAAAACTAGGATGACAATACAGACTTTCTGATTAAAAAATATTATATGTAATATTACACATGCCATATATTTAACATCATATGATATGTATATACATAGGTTAACTCATCTGATTTGTGGTTCAAATTAATTTTATTTGACTAAAATTTGTTTAAAATTTTTAGTTACTGTTGACTTTCAATACTATATTAGTTTTAGGTATACATCATAGAGGTTAGACATCCATATAACTTTCAAAATGATCCTCCCAATAATCCTGCACCCACTTGATACCATATATTGTTATTATAATATTATTGACTATATTTTCTAAACTATTCTTTACATCCCTGACCACCTTGTAATTGCCTATTTGTACCTTCCTAATTTGTTTGCCTTTGTGTGTCAAATTAAATTAAAAAATCTGATATTTTCTGTGGACTGAAGCTTCCATGTGTCTGATTTTGAGGTTTCTATTCTATGGAAATTGTAGTAATACATAAAAAATGTTTATAAGGAAAATAAGAAAATTCTTTAATGGCATTTAGGAACATTATTTTGCATTTTTGTGATAATTAAAGAATTATGAATGTGTCCAGAGAATTATAATATATAAGTGCCAAAGAATCTATCTTTGAATAATACATCACATTTCCAGAGATAGGGAAGCTGGGATGGCTCAGTGGGTTAAGTGCTCACTTTGCAGCCCCGGGGACTGAGGATCGAATCCCGGCCCATGTGGACCCATATGCTGAACTGGGGAGTGGCTCCAGTTCAGTTCTCACCCCGGCCCAGTTCCTGCCCTGTGCAGCCCTGTCCTCCCGCTTCTTTCTGTCTCTGTCTCTGTATCTTTCTCTCTCTGTCAAAAACAATAAAAATAAATCTTAAAAAAAAAAATTTTCCAGAGATAGAACTTTTTTTTTTTTCAAAATTGTTTTTCTTTTGTTACTACATTTTATTTTATAACCTCTGTGTTAGGTACATAAAGTATGGAATTTTGTGCTATTTTTGCACTGTCTAAAAAGGCACAGAGAATCACTCAGATGAAGTTGTGGACAGCAGATATCCCCAGAGGCAGACATAGAATAAGAATCGAGGCATCTCTTGCTCTGGATTGCTATTCAGAAGAAAGATCTAGTGCCTGGAATGGTGTAAACCTGTGGCTTTTCACGTATTATATTTTCTTCCTATTTTATTTATTTTAAGTTTGTGTTTCTTTTCTTTTAAGAATATCTTCACTCATAATTTCAAACTTTAGTTCTTATGCTGTGTCCTTTAAACGATATGTTTTTATTCTCATTGTGCGTGTGTGCACCTAGCTAGTATCTTCAGTCTTTTCTTCTTTATTCTGGGCCCAGTTCTTGATTAATACAATGTTTTTAGGGCTTATCAGGATTGGCTAGGTTGAAGAGGATCTCTCTTGGAAAGCAGTAATACAGGTGGCATGCCATATTTGCTTAAAAAATTTGACTCTGGACATATTACTTTTAGAGAAAGTAAATAATGCCTCATTTATCTTCATTACTTACATCTAATATTATCTTACAAATATGAGATTCAGTACTGCTTCTTCACTACTAGAAGTTTCCTCTTTGGAGGCAAATATTGCTGCAGGTCTGTAGCTGTTATAACTAGGAAGCAATAAAACACTTGGGGGGTTTGTTTACTAGAGCTTCCTCTGGTTGTGTGAGAATTCTAAGCCATTTCTTACAGTTCGCTTCCTTGAATTTCAGAGCTTTTGTTTTGTGCTGTTGGCAGGTAAGTTCCCAAAGTTACCCGGATGTGAAGATGGATTTAGAACTTTGAGAAATTTTGGTATTATTTTCCAGAAATCAAGTTAAATGACTTGGTTTCACCTGAATTGTCCTCCCCCCATATTTTTGTTTGTTCGTTTCTCTCCAGGCATTTGGATTCAATCCCAAAGTAGACAACTATGTTGAGAAGGCAGTTGCTGTGTTTGGTGGATTTTATGTACTTTTCTTTTTTGAGAGAGTGTTGAAAATGTTATTAAAGACATATGGTCAGGTAAGTGGACTTTATTTAAAACGTTTGATATTTAACCTGCTAAAGTTACTTGATATAGGCAAATAAAGGCTTATTCTTAGAATTATATGAACTGTCCATTTATTAGATTTGTGAATGTGAAGAGAAAGAAAGGAGTTAATATATTGATAAGTATAAGAGAAACATTTAATTTATATTGTAAAATTTGGAGCCTATAGTAACCATTTAATGTTGTATAACAGATGCATATAACTTACATTCCACTCATTTTCAACCCCAAAAGGAGGTATATGTATGCTAACATGAAAAAACAGAAACAACAGAATTTAAAAATGAGGATGCATTTAAAGGGAGAGAGATTTTATACATCTAAAAAGATCAGAGTAGTCAAAGCATAGACAATTTTTTTTCTTATAAATAAAAAGCACTAAACTCTTATTTTCTTGTCTGTATAAACCATCTTTTTTCCTTTTTATAAACTCTGTTTGCTTTTCTTATTTTTCCATCTAGAATGATCATACCCACTTTAGAAGTGATGACTTTGGTCCTTCTCAAGAAAAAACTCATCAACCTAAAACATTACCTGCCATCAATGGTGTGACGTGCTATGCAAATCCAGCTGTAACAGAGCCTAATGGACACATCCATTTTGATAATGTCAGTGTGGTATCTTTACAGGTACGGCAATTCCATTTTCTTTTTACAAAGTGCATACTTTACTCTGTGAAGATTGCTGTGAATGCAGCCAAGTCAGTATCTTGTACAATTTAATGTGCACAATTTTTTCCTGTACCTGTGGGCTAAATAAATGTAAGTCTGTATTCTTCTACTTTCCCTCCACTATCTTTACTCTAAACAAGTGAATTAAGCAAGAAATTGTGGTTTGTGTGATGCTTCACTATGCTCTAAGTTTGTTTAACTATATGTCACTTAGATTTATACATTAATATGTATAAAAATTAATCAGAGCATTTCTCTTATTTTGCTATTCTTTCACTATCTAAAACCAAATAATTCCTTTGAGTGATTTTGAAACTGCAACAAGAAAGAAGATTTCTAAGCTAGTAAAATTGTGTTCATTAATAAATTGATTGAGAATTTATATTTCTATATTCTAAATAATGTTAATGAGTATCATTTCTTGAGCAAATATATGTCAGGTTACATGTTAGGCACTTAAATATTTTATATAATTTACTTTTTAAAACAACTATTCAAAATAGGGTTTATTTTGTCTGTATTAGAATTATTTCACTTTCAAATGATGAAAATCAAATCCAAATTATACATGCAAAGAGGAGAATCTTTTGGAAAGATAGTGGGCTGTTTCATGGAACAGCCAAACTATAGAATGAGTAGAAACATAGGAACCTTATAACCATTAGAACTCCCTCTTCTCCTTCATGCATCTTACAAAAGTTACTCTTCTTTAACTGGGACAGTTTCTCCATAAATAGGAAACGTAACTACTAACAATTCCTGAGATTTATGTCTTATAATTTCAACTACAAAAGGAAATTGGCCCAACTCTTTCAGTTTTAAGTTCAAAATTTGTGACAAGGATCTCTTTGGCCTAGCTTGAATGAGCTGTCCATTTCTATACTTATCTAAGTGTTTAATGGGTTGGGCTTATACAGTGTCAAGGGAATATGGATGCTGTAGAGGAGTGTTTATTAAAAGGGATGCAGGAATGATAGTGTCATGGTGTTCACAGCAATTCTCATTTGACAGACTGAGAAGGTGAAACTCTCCGTGTTAAATAGGTCACTCAGCTAGTAAATGACAGATCCATGGGCTACAAAGTTAAACACAACATAAAAGAGGACAATTAAAAAAAAAGAAAGCCAACTATGAAGAAAAAAGTTATCTGAAAGAGGTTATTATGAAAAATGACCTGGGGAAGCTGTGATGGATCGAATCCCAGCCCTGGCTCTTGTGGACCCATATGCTGAACTGAGAGGTACTTCCCATGCAGGAGGCCTTCAGTTTGGTGCTTGCCCCCCAGTTTGGCCCCTGGCTTGAGGGGTTGTGTCCCCTAAGGAGGCACCACACCTGGTTCCCAACCTTCACAGCTCCTCCCCCACCCCCCCACCTGTGTGGAATGAAACCATGTCGAAAACTGATGATGTACAACTATGGAAACTGCTCTGGGCCCTCCTCCTTCTCTATGACTCTCACAGTCTCTGTCTCTCTCTGTCTCTGTCAAGAGCAGTTAGAATAAATCTTTAAAAAAAAAATGTGACCTGAATTTTTTTCTAGAAAGAACACAGTTGGTTGTATACTTCCCTCCAATTGATTAAGGGAAATCTCAAGTGCATTTGAAGAGGCCATTTGGTGTTAGCACTAAACTGAGAGAGAAAATTATTTCATGCAATGCAATGAATGATGCTATCAGCCAAAATTTTTGTGAAAAATATGGAAATGTTCAAATAGATAATTTCTTATTATAATTACACTTAACATTTATTAAATGCTCAAGTACTACACCTAAAGTTCAGCTGAATGATCTCATTTGATCCTCATAATAGCCTAGGAGACAAGTACTATTATAATTAAGAGACTGTGGTTTAAAGAGGCTAAGTAACAAAACCAAGGATACTCAGCTCCTATGTGGCAAAGCTCTAATGGGGCCTAGGGCCGTGATCCTATCTACCTTGCTGGATTGCATTTTTTATGTCCCTGCTCTACTGGCATCGAAATGAGGACATTAACCCTTACCTTAATAAATATTACTTTTTGTAAAGGGAAGAAGATAATTTGGCCCAAGGGCATTGCTTTCTGAGGACAAAGTGAATTGCTCAAAAGTTTGACTTTAGTTGTAAAGTGTTAGGGCTCCTGGTTTATGATTCACTATGGCCAGAGGACATGTTTGTTGTAAATATAAGCACCATGACAAAGTTGGTGCCCTAGACATGATCCTGTTTTACATAATTTAAAAATATCAATCAAAAGACCATTCTTACTCTACTTTGGGGAGTAGTGCTGATATGCAAGATTTCATCTATTTATTCAGCAAATGTTCAGTCATACCTGCTCACTGTCTTAGGCACTGGGGATTCAGAAGCAAACAAATTCTCCTGTGGCTTACAACCCATTTAGCAGAAACAGGAAATATAGAAAAGAGTAAAACAAGAAAATTATCAGGTAGCGATAAATATTTGATAAAAATAATACTTGGTGGGAGTGACATGTGGGAGTTTCTTTGATTGACTGATCAAGCAAGATCCCTTATTAGGTTAGTAGTGAATGGGATAATGAGAAAGAAGAGCCACGCATGCAAATATCTGGGGGGAAAATTTTCTAAAAGCTTTGAGAACAATCAAACTGGTCACCTACAAAAGAAGTTAAATAGTATTGGACTTCCGGACATCAATGCTGAAGACCAGAGGCAATATTTCTTCAATATTATGAATAGAAAAAATGGTGGAATTGATTATATAGGTAAATTGTCAATCTGTGAGAGGGTGAAATGAAGCTTGGATTCTGGAAATACACTTCTAGGAATAAAACGTCCAACTGAGGCATTGAAGGTGGGTGTTGGGATGACAGCCATGTATTAGGCCTTGAGATGAGCCATATAAATAGTCCTGACGCTAATCTCTCTCTCTTTTTTTTTCTATTTCTTTTTTTATTCTTTGAGAGAAAGTGAGAGAGAGAGGAAAGGAGGGTGCAGAGCTGCACATCATTAGTTGTGACATAGTTCCATTCCACACAGCTAGACGTGAGGCCGTGAGGGGCGGGAACCAAATTTGGGGGCCTCCTACATGGGAGCCAGGGATTCGATCTCTGAACCTTGCAGTTGCAAGGCAAGCCCTCAACTTGTTGAGCTATCTCAGAACCCCTGAATAATTTCTCATAGGGACTATTTTCTGGCCATTTTGGTTGAAGGTAGAGTCTTGAATGAAGAGAGATTTAAACAAATTGAGCAAAATATGGTTATTTTCAGTTTTCTCTTTTATAGCTTTAAAAAATTTAAAGAATTAGAACTTAAATGCCACAAGGGTCTCGATATTGCTTTAAGATACAGTAGGTATTTTAATAGGTGATAGTGATTTTAAAATGGAAATATTTTCTAATATTTTATGCGATACAAATAATTTAATCTTAGGTCACCTCATTACAATGATTGAGCATAACATGTAAAATTCATAGTTTATTTATTAGTCCAAGTATTGCTTCAGATTTTTTTGTTGATAATTCCTATTGTTACTGCTTCAACATAATATTTTTACAAATTGAAGATAATAAGAAACTATCTAAGAGTGAGTTAAGAAATGCAGTCTAATTTGACATTACTATCAATAGAACACAAATTGAGTGACAATTTAAATTTAAAACAGCATGGTTCCTGGTTTTGCTGGAATGTAGGGGGAACAAAAGAATTGTTACAGAATAATTAAAATGAATGACTTAGGAATGTCTCTATTAATATTCATCCAAATAATTCTGGTCTATCACAGAATATGCAGATATACAATGATATTTAAATTTAGTTGTCTTTGGTATTTTGTTTATATCCAGTTGTTTAAAAATTACAGTACAAATTTTTAAAAATTTTGTTTCTATGGAAGCATATTTACCACAATAAGAAGATAGAAATTATTTTATTTAGCAGTTTGTTAGCTTGATTTTAATATTTAAATATTTAGACAAAGATGTGAGACTTCCTTAGTACTCTTGCTCCAGACTCAGTGAATGTTAGGCACCACAGTCGATGTGATATGTGGGGTGTGTATGTGTGTGCGCACACATGCATGTGTGTACATGTGCAGGAGCATGCACATTTTCAGAAAAAGGTGAAGGCAGTTATGAGGGGAGAAGGGGGCACAATATTCCATTTCTCCAGTTATTTTTATTGCCACTAGAAAATGTTTGACGTCTCAGCCTGTGAAACTTTCTGCTTTGTTTTTGCTTTCTCTTACTACTTACTGTGTAGCCCCATGAAGGAATCATTTTAGTATTCTACACGACCAGGTGGGTTCTTTTTCCTGTGTAGAGCTTTAGGACTGCACTAGATGTGGATTTCTTGGGAGTGTTAGGTACTGAGAGAGTGTTGGCTCTTCTGGACCAGTAGAGGGCCCATCTAGCTCATTTCTCCTGGACTCTATAATCAGTCTCATTTTCCAAATGAAATCTCTTGTGCTTTCATTTAAGAATACATACTAATAAGTATAAAGTTATATAAGCCACTTATTTTTCCTAATATTAGAAAAAATAATACCATCTCTTTTTAGAAGTTGACTATGGTGAATTTTGTTTAAAATTGAGTTGCAATGAAGTGGAATTTAGCTGCAAAGTGTGATGATGTCAGAGAGATATACTTTTCCAAGAACTGACAGGGAGTGATACTCTGTAAATATAAAGATAACATTTTTTTTTAAAGATTTACTTTTAGTGTTTTGACAGAGAGTGAGAGAGATACAGAGACAGAGACAGAGAGAAGGGGGAGGGCCCCAAACAGTCTCCATAGTTGCACATCATTGGCTTCTTCACATAGTCTCACTCCACAGGGGGGCGCGGAGCTGCACAGGGCAGGAACCTGGCTGGGGTCTCACCCCGGTGAGAACCAAACTGGTCCACGTAGGTCGGGGCCGGGACTTGATCCTCAGTCCCCGGGGCCGCAAAGTGAGCTCCCAACCCACTGAGCCATCCCGGCCTCCCCAAGATAACATTTTTGATGTGCTTGGGTCTCTAGGAGTGTCCAACAGATTTTAAATATACTTGATTCATTCATCAAATATTTCTTGAGTGCCAACTCTGTACTTGGTATTATTCTAAGTACAATGCATTAATGGGCCAGAGTAGACAAACTTTTTGCCCTTTTATAACATAACTGAAATACTCTATGATATACTGAAAAGTGGAGGGAACTCCTTTTTGAAGTATGAGATACAAAACCTGATCAGAAATGCTGTATGTATGTGGGTCTTGTCTACCAGTCTTTTCTTTGGGTTGTTGGTTTTTCTTTATTCTTGCACGGAGGTGGGAAGGGTAGTATGCATTCTTGGCTGCTCATATGGGCAAGTACCGTAGGCTGAGAGGAGAAGGGGCCTGGGCCATTGTAAGTGTCTGACTGAATCCCCCTGGCTTCAGCACTGGACTTCACTCCCGCTTTCAGTTTGTTTCCCGTTTTTTTTTAAGATTTATTTTATTGTTTGAGAGGAGGTGAGAGACAGAGAGAGAGAGAGAGAGAGAGAGGGAGAGAGAGAGAGAGAGAGGGAGAGAGAGAGAGGGAGAGAGAGAGAGAGAGAAGGGGAAGGGGGAAAAGGCCCAGAGCAGTTACATCATTAGTTTTTTGTGATGTAGTTTCATTCCTCACAGATAGATGTTGGGGCCACTTGGGGAGGAACTGAAGTGGGGGACTCCCTCATGGGAGGTGAGAACCTTTGTTTCCAGGCAGTTACCTGTTGTGCCATTGTTTGGCATGTAGGTTTGCACAGTCCGGGGCCAGGATTTGATCTCCAGACCTCGTGGTTGCAAGACAAGCTATCCTGCTATTGCCTGCTTTCTGTTCTTGAATTGAGGGTCTCTCTGGTTCAGTTTCCCAACAGGCTCAATCTTTAGCCATCATTTGGGGCAGTTACCATGCTGCATTGGCTTGGGAGCAAGGATCTGGGTTCTAATTGTTTCCTGAATAAACTTACAAGGAATTCTTTTGTTTTTAGTTCTCCTCTTCAGCAGCTACTTCATCCCTGCACATTTTTGAGGTGTCTGGGCCTGGCCTCACTTTGCCTTTCTGCATTTTTTTCCTCTGTGAAATCAGCACTCATCTTCCTCTTTTCATCTTCCAAAATAAATTCCAGTGCTGTCTTTGCATCTTCCGTTTTTACCCTGTCCTTGTGATTTAATGGATTTCTTAATCTTTTAGTTTAAGGACTTTCCGGAGGCACTAGAGAAAATATGTATTTATGTCTACTTTGCCACATTTTACCAAGAAACATTTACTCTTTTAAATCACATAGGTTTTGAACATCACAGAATTTAAAAACAGACATCACTTTCCTACATGTGGTTATATTAACAATTAGTTAAAACTGAAAACTGGAAGTAATAAAATTATATGTGAAGTGATCTTGATTGACTGCTTACAGAAAAAGCTGGTTTGTTTAGAGGCAGGTGATATTCCTAGATAAGACAATCAGGAGGAGAAATTCTGAGTATGGCTTGCCTGTTAGAATTTCCTCTCACCAGATCTATCTCTATGCTTCCTTGCTTCCTACAGGCCATTTTTATCTGGGTCTAGTGTATGTGTTAAGTCATGAGAACTGGTACCTGAATCCCTTTGACTCAACCCACACTTCACTGATATTAGCTGCCCTTTTATTCATCATTAGTACCCACTTTTTCATATTTTCAATAATAAATTTTCAAAAACTTTATATTGCTCCACACAATTCTCGCTCCTACCTTTTCTTCCTTTAATGACGAGACTGAGATCATTATTTGGAATAGGAACTTTGCTGCTCATCTGTTAATTCCTAAAAAACTGCTCTGTGATCTCATCTGGTCTCTGCCTTCCCTTTTGTGTCAGAACTTGTATCCTTCCTCTTTTTTAAGGCCAGTACCTCCAACTGTGCCCATCTTTCCCATGGCTTCTTCCTGTTTTCATTTATCTTGCCTGAATCTCTCCTGCCATGTCTACAATCATGCTCAAATCTTTTCTACCTTAAAGTATTCTTTTTTCCTGACCCTTCTACTCCTTCCTTCTCCTTCCCTGCCCTGTCCACTGTCCAAGTTCTCAAAAGACTGCCTAATTCTCAAGTAAAACATGTGTCAGACATTGTCTTAAGTGCTTTACAGATTTTGACATCCTCCTTATAATAATAACCTTATGGGGTAAGTGTAGCTATTACTTCTGTCTTAAAGATGTGGAAACTGATGTATAGAGAAGTTAAGTAACCTGGCCAAGGTCACACAGGTACTGAGTTAGGATTTAACCCAGACATTCTGGTTCCAAGGTGCATGTGGTTATCCATTACCTTGCAGCACACTGCCAATTATCTCCGCTTGCTGACTAGTCTTTATGTGCTTCCTCCTTTTCTTTGTCATCTCCTTAAATATTTAATTTTGTATAATTAAAAAAAATCTACTTATTCTCTGAAATTTCTCTTTGGAATGTTACAAATTCTAGGCAGCATGCAATATGCTTACCAATCATTATGTTTCTTTCTAAGGCATTCCTGTAGGATAGCACATATCTGAGTATCAATTATTGGCTAAGTGCTAGGAATATAAATGCAAAATTTTCACCAGGAGCCATTCCATCTCTCATGGCAGTGCTCATTAGTTGGTTTCTGTGATGTGGCACTATCCTTCTTCCCCTGCCATTTTACTTTTCCTGGTGCTTACTCTGTATCTCCTTTCCCTTGTAAGGCCTGTGGGTGTGGAGGAAGAAGCTAGGGCTTTGGAGTTCATGTTTCAGTAAATAAAATGGTAGTTGTATGATTTGGAGAGAGTTGATTAACATCTCTGAGCCTTTGTTTGCTCATCTGTTAATTGATAAGCAAAAATCCTTAGATTAATAAAGTTTTGTAAAAATTAAATAATTTATTATAGGTCAACTGTGTAGCATCTGACACATTGTATGCATATGGTAAATATATATTGCTCTCCTTCCATTCACCAATATTTGTTCTCTTTCCTTAAGTTTTTAATCATAGAGATCTCATGAAATTCTGTCACTTCAATTTCCTTTGGGAGTAGCTTCTAATTCTAGATGCTTAATTATTTACAGATTATCATTTAGAAGAGGACTTCTAGTACTAAGCCATAAAGGTTTTCAGTCTATTTGTATTTTTTCACTGGAATAGAGTAATACAAAGAGAGGATAAAATATAGAATTCCATGCTTTCTCATCTCTATTGATTAATTCCTTTTTAAATAATTTGAGTACTTTTCCTGGTTTTGATTTTGAAACTTGAGGGCCATTTGATAATAAAGACAACCTTCTGAATGTAAATGCTTACAAGCCTGCCATTGACCTTCTCTCAGACTAAGAGAACTTGAAACATTTACTCTCGCTTAATGGAATGAAGTTTTAAAGTCCAATTTAATTTGCCATTTGAGTGATATCTTCAGTTTTTGCCTCACAGATTCTCTATCAGGTTATTCAGCTATGCACTCATAGGTCCAATTGTATCTGCCACACTCTGACACATTCAGTTCATTTGAAAGGACATTAACATAATGACACTTTAATTATGTATGAAAGATATTTGATTGTCATATTATTGAAGTAATTGAAGTGCATAAAATTTCTTAAAATTGAATTAAGAGTTGTAGTTAGTGTTGCTAATTTTTTAGTCTGGATATAGAAATTTCATGCAGATTAATTATAAAGATGAAAAATTTATTGATACAAATGTAAAAGTCATAATTTGAAAGCCAAGATAGAACACCATTGAGTAAAGTCACACTACTAGATACAGTACATTCAATCTTAGTCAAGTCAGAACTAAAATGGAAAGATCTGAAATAGCCAGAGCAACTTGCCAGAAAGGGAAATCCTCCATGAAGAACTACTTTCGCTTTTCTAGATAAAATCACGTCTCAGATATGTACATTTGGCAAAAGTATGTTAGTTGATATCCAGTGTGAGGAAGGACTTAGGGTTATCTGTTGTGCCTCCTTAGATTTGCCAATCATTTGGCCAGCTAGGACATCCTGATATCACACAGGAGGTTGGTAGCTGTAATATCACCACTGACACAGAAATTTCATAGAGAAAGACTGTTGGTACCAACAACTACTGGGTCAGCTGAGAGAATTAAATAAGATAATGTATATAAAAATGCTTTGAAAGGTACTCAAATCTGTAGTATTTGATCTATCTGATGGACAAATATTTACTTAAGGATCAGTCAGGGATTGCCATAATATCCAAATGAAAAGGGAACATTTTAGTTAATGATCTGGTGAACATTTAAATGGTTAATATTTTTGTAAAGTTTATCATTTTAAAACATTATGTACTTTTAATTCCATGCAAACAATGAAAATGTTATTAAATTTGACTTCTGGGTATAACTCGTAGACTTTTAGTGTTTTCTTTTCCTTGTGTATATCTAATAGCTCCTCCTCCCCCAATTTAATCTCTGCTGAATAAATGAACATCTTGAAGTACAAAAGAAAACAAAGAGAAAGTCTTCAAAGACAACACATGCCAAGAAAAGTCCTCTCAATCTCCCTAGAAGTTTCAGAGATATCACAGCTAATTCCTATCCCACATATTGTTTGTCAAAGAACCTTTAAAAATCCACTCAAAGAATTCTACACAAAGTGGACAGAAACCTTTTGTGAGTTATCAGGTCAAGATGCCAGAAACTTCTTGCTTTCCTACCTGATTTATAAAAATGCAGAGTAAGACAGACAACAGAAGAGCTGCTTGATGTTGGGAAAGAAGGGATGACAAGTTTGATAAAACTTCTAGTTAGTATTGGTTGGTCTTGGCAAGAATTGGTCTGCTGGGGTTGAAAAATTAAAAATGAGTGCATGAGCCTGGGTTGTAGAAAAAGTTATGGTGCAATGCATAGAAATTAGGCAGTCAGGAAGGGAATTCTGAAAAGAGGTGGGGTGGGGAACAGAAATGAGGGAAGTTGATGAAATGTTCTCTGAGTAAACATTTGAGGCAACACATGCATTCAGAAGAGTGAACAGATCATCATTGTATAGCTCTATGACCTTTTTAGAAAGTAAATCTATCCAATGAACCACCACCTACCTACCAACCCTAGGAAACATAATGTCACCAGTAGTTCAGAAGCCTCCTTGGTACCCCTTTCTAGTGAATTGATTACACCCTTTCCTGTCACAGGTAACTGCTACTAGGAGCTCAAACATTACACAATAGTTTTTCATATACAATGTAATCTTTTGTGTCTGCATTCTTTTGTTCAATATCACACTTGTAAAATTCATTTATATTTTTGCTTGAAATAGTACTTTATTCGTTTTCATTGCTTTATAGTATTCCATCATGGCTCATCAGTATCATTATCATGAATTTAATCTTATATCTAGTCATGTTTTTATATTTTGATTATATATTTATATTTCCATAAGGAATATATTACTTTATATTTTTGAAACTGAGTAAAAAATGATATTAAATTGTTCATTTTATTGTTCAGCTTGGTTTTTTTGGAGCCCATGTTTTAGTATTTTTATTTCTTTTTCTTTCATTTTAACTGTGTGATCTTACTACTACTTGTTTCTCTATTTCCTCTGAAAATGCTGATTTTTTTTTCTAACTCTTTGCTATAAAAATGCTGCAAAGTACATTCTTATTCATGTCTTATTGGTGCCTGTGTATGAGACTTCATTGAGGGCTGAGGTGGGCATGAATGACATTTTGGGCAGAACAATTCTTTTTGTGAAAGTTTTCTGTGCACTGTAGGATATTAAGCTCAGCAGGCTCCCAGGCTACTATTTGTCAGTAGCAGTACTCCAGTCACTAATGACAACCAAAAAATAGCTCCCCTCACCCTCTAAATACTCTTGGGTGGCATTTAGGTCGTTTCAGATTCAGAATCATTGATCTTTTTCTCAGCTGGATTTTTGTAAGATAAGCAAGCTTCACAGAAAATAATTTAAGTGACTTTTTAAAAATCTCTTATGGAAGGTGCATAATACATAGTATGTTCTACATGCGCAGAAGAAAATTAATTTATTATGTATAAAGGATGCCCTAAAGCAGTGGTTCCCAGTCTTTTTTCACTTGTGTACCCTTTTTAAACCAATTTCTATAACTTGTACTCCTTGTTTTTAAAATAGTTGTTTTTAATACTGATACTTTTGTTTAGTGCTGATCTTGATGTAAAATAGTGGAAATGAAATATTAAGTTAGGAAAGAAAAATTACTAGACTAAAAGTACAAACCACAGATTTTATTTTACAATATTTGTAACACAGTTAAACATTGTTACTGATTATTTTTTATGTACTCCTGAACGACCCAGCATGTATCCCTAGGGGTACAAATACCACCACTTGGTACTCAATGCCGTAAGGTATTAAGACAATTGTCTTGCAGAACCCCTGTGAGGAAAGCTTGGGCTAGATAGCTAGACTTGTAAGAAATGAGTGACAGGGTCTGTACATACCGGTATGTGATTTTACCAAATAACAACAAATTGATCTCCACCTGTCATATGCTTGTTTGCACTCTCATCAACATCAGAAGAGAATTCACATTTTCCCCACATCTTTAGCAATACTTGGAAATTTCAGACTTTCAAAAATGTATTGCCCATTTAATGAATTTGAAATGGTACCTTTTTGTGATCTTTGTATATTTTTGATTACTATTGTAGTTGAGCATCTCTTTAAATGCTTATTGGTCATCAGTTTTCTTTTGTGTTTCCCATTCATCTATTTCACATATTTTTAGGTGAGTTGTTTGTTTTCTTGTAATTGATTTGTAGTAAAGAAAAATTATGCTGGCACATTAAAATGGTAAGGAAGACTTTAGTCAAGACTATACCAGTGTAGGTTGACTCTATAGAGGACAGAGATTAAACTCAACTCGGAATATGGCAATGACATTTGAGGATTTACAGTTAACAAGCAGAGTGAGGAGGTCAGTGGATAGGAAATTACTAAATGGAGACATCAAGGGCAGGGAGGATTCTTGCAAAATCAAGTTAACAGGATTATTGCTGAAGGCAGACCAGGAGGATCAGATATCAAGGATCAAGGGAGTCTTACTGAAGTGACTTAGCAGGAAACTTGCTATGACTGGACTCAGCAAAGATGGACAAAGAAGCCCAAGACAGAAGCCTAGTTGAGAAGAGGGTTCAGAGGAGCCTCACTGAAGTGTGGTCAAGGAGAGTCTGATTTTTGGGAGTTTATTATGTGTTCTAGGTCCTAATCTTCACTTAGTAAATGGGTTCAGACATATTCTTACAGTAGTGACTTCTTTTTTCATTTAGTTTATGTTTTATTTAAACAATTTAAATCTTATTTTTTTCTATACATTACTTTTCTTCAGGCTTTCTACTCTCAGAGAGTTGTTTAAGAAATCTTCCCTTTGCCAAAGCAGATAGTTTTCCCCCTTGTTTTAAAACTTAAAAATTTAATTGCCATATGAAGCTTATTTTTGTATATAAGTAAAAGATCCAGGTTATTATTATTATTTTTATTTCTGTATAGATGAGCAGTTATTTTAGCTTCCTTTATTGGATAGATCATTTTGTCTCTGCCACATCTCAAAGTTTCTATATATCAATATGTCTGTCTCTGGGCTTTCTATTTTCTTCCTGCCCAACACCACAAAAATTCCTGCCTGAACCATACTACCTTAATTATTATAGTTTTTAGTGAGCATTGAATCTCCTAAGACAAGGCTCCTCACTTCCTTTGAATTGAAAATTATCTTTGTTGTTCCATATCAATATCATTTTTTGGAGGTTTTTATTGACATTGCGTTGAACTTAGAGATCAATTGAGAAACAGCTGACATATTTATAATATTTCAGATTTTCTTTGTTTTGTAACTTTCTATACAAATTTCTTTGAACTTTTCTGTTGGATTTATCCCTAATTACTTTGTAGCTTTGTAGGTATCTTTCTTCCTACTATGTTTTCTAATTGGTTATTACTGATGTAGGAGTGTATAGATTTCAGTATATTAGTTTCATAATCTGCAATATTGCTGAACTCTCCTACTATTTTCACATTTTATTTTACTTGTTTGGATTTTCTACATAGATATCAAAGAGCAAATAAGTGCATTTTCTCCCTTCTTTTTCAGTTGTTATAACTCTTTATTTTTTGTTGTCTCATTACAATGGCAAGGACTCATGAGATAATTCTGAGTAGAAGTAGTGATAGTGACATTTGTATTATTTCTGACCATGATGAGAATGCTTCTAAGTTCAGTAGGTTTCTTGATTGAATTATGATTTTTTAAAGATACCCTGAGATTAAGAAAGTTTCTTTATATTCAAAATTTACTAAATTCTTTTCTCAGCTTTGCATTTTATTTGAATTATTTTTCTTTTATAATACTGTTACCAAGTGTGCATAATCTATATGCAGTAAATTTTTTTGCTTTTAGAATTGGAGAGTCTTAAAGCAGGGTGAGATTCTAAATAAATAAATAAGTATCTCTTCTCACAAAAATTGTATCATTTTTGGATTACTGTGTTATTCATTAGGTGTTCACTGATTAGTAACATGAAAATTAGGGCAATTTTGCCTTGTCAAAAGAATTGAATAAGATCGATCTGTTTAACTTCTGATTCTGACAACTAATCAGGTTACTTTCCTTTCCTAAAACTCATTTCTTTATCTTTACATTGGCAAAACTCTCTACCAGTCAGGATTTTTACTAACGTTAAATGAAATCTTTCAAAAGTAATGAATAAGCATAAGTGGTCAGTAAATAGTAAATTTTATTACTAATGCTACCATGCGATCAAACACCACCGTATTCCTGAGAAGCAATGGGGTTAGGTGAGAGTAACAGTGGCCAACCACATTGGGTTTGGACTCAGAGTTACAAAGTCCTCCATTTCCTGGGCAGGATAATGAGCAGCTCATGGAAGACTGGGAGACTCACCACAAAGCTGGGGGATCATATCTCAGGTTTATAAGGAAGACATTATATGCAGTGGGTTTTCTATGAAGAGATGGTGGGGGACATTTTGAAAATTCAAAAATAGATATGTTACTTCAGCAAAGAAGCAGTTTACAGTCAGGAGTTATATTAATGGCTTCCAGAGTAGATGGGGAAAACAGGGCGTTCATGGCAGTCTGCAGAAAACAAAACTACCAATTTGAGTAAAGGATATGAAGGCGATTGGATTTTGATATTGACACTCTCCCTTCAGAGCAAACTTCCCAGTGCTGAGGTTCATTAGGAGAGACTTTAGGGGACAAAGTCTTACGCACTAGGCAGTGCCATCTGTAGGCATTAGACAGGAAAAGCTGAAGAAAGCAGAAGAAAATGGCTGGGGGCTGGGGTAGTGTCATGTTTCCGACTGTGACTACAAGAAGCCCGGTGGGGTCCCAGTGTAAGGAGGACGCTCGTGGATAAGATGTCTTTGTTGGCACTGCCCCAGCACAGGGTAATGAATGAGAGTAATAAATAAGCTTCCATAATAATGAGTTGACCAGAAGGTGGAGAATTGATATGGGGTGGGGAGAGACAATTTGGAAACAATTGTCCAGAAGGAGAGGTTTGGGAGGATCGGCTGTGACAGCTGAAACTAGAGAGAACCGAGGGGAATTTACAAGTGGTGCCAAGTGTGCCGAGTAACTCCTTCCTCCGTGTTTTGTTTTTTTTTAAAGTCTTTGGTAAAGAATATGTAAACTTTTAAGAAACAAAAACTCATGGACACAGTCAATGGTTTAGTGGTTACCTAAGGGTAAGGGGGAGGGGTGTGGGAGAGGAGGGAGGAGAAGCCAAATATATGGTGATACAAAGAAAACGAATTCTAGGTGGTGAACACATAGACAATGCACTATAGAATTGTACACCTGAAACTTATGTAATAGTTACTAACCAATGTCACCCCAATAAATTTAACAATAAGAAAAGAGTATGTAAATTTTCAACTCTTTTGAAGTCAGTTGTGAGTAGTTTCGGAGGCATTATTATTTGCAATGGGCTGTAAGGAGAGGAAAGGCCAAATTTAATGTATACAGGAAAAGACCAGAAAATGGAAATATTTCAGAGTTTGTCATTGAAGGGAAGAAAAATGAAGGACAAGAGTATTTGCTGTTTTGTTGATCTGTGGGAGATTTCAGACAGAAAGGCAAGACAGGGAGTGGAGAAGAAGAGACTGAAGGTGCAAAAGAGAATGGAAGTTATGGTAAGAATGCCTGATGGAGCAAATTCCTAGAGAAGAAACAAAAAGGGAGTTAGAACACAAGTGAAACTCTTGATCTTGAAAAGGAGAAGAGTTTGTACTGTCAGGTGGAACAGCAGGTGGAGAAAGTGTGGGTGAAGAGGAAAGAGTGCCTTTGGCCTCCATCTCAGGCAGGTGGAAAGTAGCAATGAAGGGGTGTGGGGTTGGAGAAGGTAGAAAAGGCTTGGGTTGAGCCCTCTGTTGATGTGCTTAAGAAGATTAGAGATTCTTTCATTCTGACTTATTTCACTTAGTAAGATGGTCTCAAGGTCTGTCCATGTTTTCACAAATTGCTGTATTTCACCTTTTCTTATTGCTGAGTAGTATTCCATTGTGTAAATGTACCACAACTTTTTTTTTTTTTTTTAACCACAACTTCTTTATCCAGTCATCTATCAGAGTATGCTTTGGTTGATTCCATGACTTGGCCACCGTGAACAGTGCTGCGATGAATATTGGGGTACATATATCTTTGCAGATTAAGGTTTTTAGGTTTTTTGAGTAGATACCCAGGAGAGGAATTGCTGGGTCATATGGCATTTCCGTTCCTAGTTTTTTGAGGAATCGCCACACTGCCTTCCATAGTGGTTGTACCAATTTACATTCCCATTAGCGGTGTATGAAGGTTCCTTTTTCTGAAAGAATCAAGAAACATATGACCTCACTTATAGGTGGAATATAAAACTGAAAGTAACAAAGAAACGAACCAACGGACACAGTCAATAGTTTAGTGGTTGCCTGAGGGTAAAGGGGGAGGTGGGTGTGAGAGATGGGTGAGGGGGAGTAAGGCGGGAGAATCAAACATATGGTGAAGGAAAGTGAGCTGATTCTGGGTGGTGAGCACATAATGTGATGTATAGACAATATAATGTAGAATTATACACCTGGAAATACTGTAATTGATATCGGTCAATGTCACCCCAATAAATTTAACAATTAAAAAAAAAATGAGGAAGCTGAAAAAAAAAAGATTAGAGATGATAACTGATTGCTGAGCAGAGAGGCAGAATTCTCAGCTCTGAGCCAGTGTCCTTACTTTTAGGAGTGAAAATGTTGACTTTTGCAACGTGGAGCCCATGAACCTGAGCACCACTGTGCACAGATGTGAGGCACAGAGTGGTAGTCCAGGCAGAGTGCCATACTGTTGCAGACAAGGAGAACGACCTGCTTGCAATCTTCAGAGCGTTCAGAGAGCCAGGTGGCCTGCTTCTGCACACAATGTTCCAGAAGCATCGTGTTGTACTCCACTTCCTGGAAGGCTGTTTCTGCACAGATTTTCTTTTCTCTCGTCTCTGTACTCAGTGCCAGATACAGGAACCTACTAATAAGCATGTTAGATTTCTATTATCTGTTACTCCTGAATAATTAATAGCAGTGATGATGATGGTAGTAGTCAGTGGTGTAATGGTTGATACCTATCATATGCATTGACTATTCTCAGAACTTGATTCATATTGTTCATACACAACCTTGATTGGTGGTATGATTATCTCCATTTTACAGATGAGGAAAGTGAGTTTCAGAGGTTCGACTTTGTTTAACCTAAGTTGGTCCACTCAAAGTTTTTTTTTTCTTCTAACAAAGCTAAGTTGATTACTGATATGCATGCTTCTCGTCAACTAAAATGACTACTTTTAATGATACTTAAATATAGATATATTTGTGTGAGAAAAATTTTTTTATCTACTTGACAAGCATCTACCATGTACTTGGTAGTTTTTAAAGGTACTGATAGACACATAAAAATAGTACAGTGTGAAGAGTACTTATAGTAGAGATATACATAAATTGCTGGGGTGAAAAAGACATGCCACACATGGGGTGGGAAGTGATGCAAGTGGTCACGTGTGCTCTCCTGAGGTGATGCTTGTACCCATCTTGAAGGATTGCTAGGT
>PVKE010022464.1:0-25549 GCA_004027555.1 Craseonycteris thonglongyai | reverse complement strand
AGGGAGAGAGGGAGGGAAGGTGGGAGAGGGCACCAGCATTATGGACACACTCAATGGTTTGGTGTTTACCGGGAGAGGAGGGAGGAAGGGGGAAGGAGAGTTGTGGGGGGAGGTGGGAGTGGGCACCAGATATATGGGGTTGGAGGAGGACCTGATTCTGGGACTGGGCACATAATGCAATGCATGGGTGATGTGGTGTGGAGTTGTACATTGGAAAACTGTCTGATTGTTACCAACCAATGTCACCCCATTAAATTTAACAATAAAATATAATAATGTTAAAAAAAAAGATTTATTGAATGAATGAGTAAATGAGGGGAAGCCAGGATGGCTCAGTGGGTTCAGTGTTCTCTTTGCACCCTCAGGAACTGAGGATCAAATCCTGGCCCTAGCCCATGTGGACCCATATGCTGAACTGAGATGTGTTTGCCATGCAGGAGGCCCTCAGTTTGGTTTTCGCCCCCAGGTTTGGCCCGTGGCTGAAGGGGTTGTGCCTCCCATGTGGGAGGCCCCCAGCCCAGTTCCCACCCTGTGTGGCGACTGCCCACTGTGTGGAATGAAACCACATCAAAAACTGATGATGTATAGCTGTGGAGACTGCTCTGGACTCTCCCCCTTCTCTCTGTCTCCTTCTGTCTCTGTCTCTCTCTTTCTCAGTCAAAAACAATAAAATACATCTTTAAAAAATGAATTAATGAGCAAGGAAAGATGTTTATCAATAGTCATTACTTCACATAGAAAGCTTTGTATATGCCATGCTTCTAAAAAGGGCAAGACAGTTCAGACCAGATTCTTTCAAGGTGAGAAAGACCAACTTTTAAGGTATTAAGACATTCTATTATGCTGGGATTTCAAAGTATCAATACGGGCAACAGGTCTCCCAAGTATTTTTTAAAGATTCTGGAAAATGGAGTGCCAACTACTCTTCACACTTTGCACAGAGCTACCACTGTCAAACGTCTATTAACTATTAACTAAACAGAGGTGTGAACATTTGTATGTAGAGATCTTTATGATTCACTACTCATTTGAAAAATCAGAAGTCACAAATGGCAATTTGTCTCTCATTTGCTTTCACCTTATTTTCTTCATCCTCATCCACAAAGATGTTTAGTCTAAGTAATCTCTCAGATCCCCTTTCATCTATGTTAGTCTGCTGTTCTATAAATTACATAAAGGTAGTTTTAAACAAAATATAAAGTCCTTTGTGACAATTAGAGCTATTCAAAAATTAAATTATCTCCCTTGTAAGAAGTGATTACCTTATGGCTGAGTTGCAGGGAAGCTGGATCAGCATTTTCCTGCATAAGGTGAGAGAGATTGATTTCCTTCAACTAGAAGAGTCTAATTTCATCATGTCCACTCTGAGATCCTGCATTGAATGTTTTCCACAAACCACTGTATCAGGCAATTTCACATATACTTAATTTAGTCCTCATAACAGTCCTTTAATGATTGAGTAAGGATTCAAAACCAGGTCTTTCTCAGACCCCTTTTTGAGATATGTTATAGAAAACAGAATACTTTTAAGCATATTATAGAAAACAGAGTACTTTTCTCCATTTCAGTATACTAAGTGGTCAATGACCCCACAACTTTTGGAGTTGACTAATATAGATAAGATTCACCCAATTAATAAATTGTCTCCTTGTTAGAATGGAAACAAGAGTGAAATTCATCTTGTTTTTGTGAAGTACAATAACTTATTTCACATTTTGGCCACAGTTTATTTCTTGGAGTTTCTTCAGGCCTTTATAATGGATGCCATAAAATTTCAGCAGTGTACTTATATCTAGCATGTCAATCATATAGGACATCCTGTTCCCCTACCACCATTTGATCTAATACTACATCTCTTACTGCTTTGCTTCAAAAGACATGATGACAGTGGAAATTCCTATGTTTCAACAAAGACCAAAGCAGAGAATTCATTGAGCCTCTAAGATCTCCTTTCTTTCCCGTGAGCACATCTTTTGCAACCTGATAATCAAGAGGTTCCATTGATTCTCCTGTTGACCTTCTGCCTTTCATGTATGAAAAAGCTTTTATTTCTGGATTGCAGTTCTTTTCGTGCTGTTTCTTGAATTCCTTTGGTGTCTGACTGGCTTCTTATTTACACCTGACCTGTCATACTTTGACACCTTCCCTGTTCTCACTTGAACAATCTTTTTCCTATTTTACCCCCTATTTTTGCTCCCTTTTTACTTTGTGAAATGGATGCAAAAGCTTTTATATAAGCTTCTAATCTTTGGTATGTGACATATTTTCCTGCCTTTCCATTATGTATTTAAAGCATTTCTAGGTTTCCTACAACTTACAGATTTTTTTTAATATTACTTTCAATTTTAACTTAATGTATATGTTGATTTGATAGTTCCATTCTCTAAAACTCAGAAATAATGTGATGAAAATGTTTTATTTGTTGTTGTTGTTTTTCACTACACTTCAAAAGGCTGCATGTAACTGAGTTATGTGCATTATCACAATAGTCACAGATAATTTCCTGCACCAATTCCAGTCTAACATAAGGCCCGATTCCAGTGTAATTTCATTCCTTCCTTAATTCTAAAACTTGCCCTATGAAGAGATATTTGTGTAAGCTCTTTCCATCTCACAATAGGATTTCCCTTATAACTACTTCTGGTCTAATTTTTCACTGTTATTAATAGAATTCAATATCATTACCCTGTTCAGTTGGTCTCTGCTGGGGAATCTTAACATAAGCTCCTGGAATCATAAGCAAGAGCATACAGGTATACGGGTATGTATATTTTTCTGAGAAAGGAGTCCATAATTTTTACCAGTTTCTAAAAAAAAATTAAGAGAGAAAAAAGTTTAGGAGCCACTGGTTCAGCATGTCCCTAAATATATTCTTCTTACTGAGCATGAATTTCTCTTTCAAAGAGAAATTACTTGTCCAGCATTATTTTGTATGTTTTTATTTATTGTTTTTATTATACTTACCCTGTTTTCATCATTTAATCTATCCCTAATATTCCCATAGATTTCCTAATCCTTCAGTACCAGTTTTCATTAGTTCCTACCAGTTCTCTACCTCTACCATGCCTACAAAAAGAAAATGGAATCAGGATCTTTACTTGCTACTAATCATTTTATCCACCATCCTTTTTATTTTTTAAAGATTTGTTTTATTGTTTTTGACAGAGAGAGAGAGAAAAAAAAAAGGAGGGGGGGAGGGCCCAGAGCAGTCTCCATAGTTGTACATCAGTTCTCAACATGGTTTCATTACACACAGGTGGAGGGGGGGCTCATGAAGTGAGAGCCAGGCTGGGGGCCTACCTCATGGGAGGCATGCTCCCATGAAGTAGGGGCTGAACCGGGGGTCTCCCACATGGGAGACTTGCCTGACTGAGAACCAAAATGGGGCCACACCCCAGTTCAGCACATGGGTCCTCACAGGCCGGGGCTGAGATTTGATCCTGGGACCCCAGGACTGGATTCGATCCTCAGACCCAAGGTCTGCAAAGCGAGCACTTAACCTGCTGAGCCATCCCGGTTTCTCCACCTATTCACCCTTTTTTATACTTCTAGAGTTTATATGCATTTAAACACTTGGGGCTTTACTTTTCTACAAAGTTGTCAATTTCCCATTTCTATGGAGGGATAAACTGCCACCCCTATTTCATCCAACACACCACAGAACCCCCCCTTCTCCTTTCACTCCTCCTTCCACACCCCACCACCATCACCCTAGCGAAGTCTGAAATTGGGTCTCATGCTACATCTGCACTTACCAACTTTCTCCCAATTTTTAGGTTAAAAGCCAAACTGCCACTTAACAGATTTGCTACACAAAGAGTTCATTTTTTGGCCTCCCACATTAACACAGCACCTCAATGCACCATTATATTTACTGAACAAACCTCAGATTCTTTTACAATCTACACAGTAACACCATTATAAGTTTTGCTCCCTACCCCCCACTTCTTTGAACTAGGACTGAACTTACTGACTTGACTCCATGTAGTGGAAACAAGAATGATATGGTAGGAAACTAGGAATGACCCCACACCCTTTTTAAGATTTTTTGAGAATATATTTTAAACAATCACCAAATATATATTAAAATTATGTAAAAACAAACAAAAAATCCAATGCAGCTTGCAATAGTCTAGCATGAAAAATGAGAATATTTTTAAGACACACAGTACTCATAATTCTTCAATAGTTTTTATCCTCTTCTATTTGAGGCAGCACCCTAACAGTTGCTGATACATAAAAAAATCTCCATTGTTATTCATTACTAGGATATTATCAAATGAAACCATAGGGTTGCTCATGATGGAACTACAGAGACTCTTACAAGGATGTTGTCAGGATGGAAGATCTCTTCAGACTTCCCCACAATGGCTTTCTGAGGCTGCTGCTAGCCAGGTAATATCCCAGTGACCCCAAGGAATGAGTTACAGCTATCCAAAGCCTAAAGGTTCTCTCTAAACCAAAAGGTCATTTCAAAGCAGTAAAGATAACAAAGATTAGGCAATCTGAAAATTATGTTGCAAAAATTCAATTGGAATTTGGCAGTTTATGTCTGTGAGTTTGTTTCTCTTTAGAAACAATGTTTAAATTGACAAATAGGATCATGAGCCAGCCTGTGATATGGATGTACTAACAATACTAACAGTGTTAACAATTCTATTGAACATGATCACCCTTTTACACACTGAGGAAATTTTTCATTGAGAAGTCCAATGTGGATTGTACGAAATTCTCTCTTTGTCGCAGTTCTAGCATCAAGGGCCTCCCTACCACTCTACTATTCTACTAATCTGCTCCCCATGACTCACGTCCTAATCACACACATTTGCCAGGCAAAGGAAAAGGAAGATGCCTCCTTGACTTAGAGTTGCCCTCTGGTACAGAAGAAGTATAGAAACAAGGGCTCCTGTAGCAGTTGGTAGACTGGGTTATAACAACTGAGAGACAAGGATAAGAGTAACAGGTCTAGGGTTCACAGGATCGGTGTGATAACGGTGGTAACAACTATCATCTACTGAATGTACCCTATGTGCCTAATGCTGTGTCACATACTTTGTATGTACGGTCTTGCTAAATCATCTCTACCATCCATGAGATATGTAGTATTATCTCTATTTTACAAATAAAAATGAGGCTCAGTGGAATAAAGCAATTTGTCCTAGGTCTATCTCACTCCAAAGCCCTTGCTTTTAAAGAATACATCTAAGTATGCTGCTATATCTGGCAGCATCTGGAATCTTAGCAGCAATAGTTTCTTAAAAAGGGAAGAAAGGAAATTCAACAGTAAAGAGGATGGTGGTATAAAGTCCTATCGCTACAGAAGCAGAAATTTAGACTATGGCTAGAAATGGAAATTTTAGGGTTGTTTACCTGAATGTAGAAGCTACTTTTTAAAAATAAAATTTTCAGTAAAATGCTTTAAAATCAATTCTGCTCCTGAGCACTAGAGTCATAGCATAACAAATTATGTTACAAAAAGGGCTCTAAAACTCAGATGTAAATATTATGGCCACCTTATTTTTAACAAAAGAAAACTATATTTATGCTAAAACCATATGGTTTTCATATCAATAAAAATATTTGTTTGACTAAAATCAAATTAAATATTTTCATTCATTTAAACATATAAATTAAATGCCCTCACATACACCAAGAAGAGGAAATACAGGGAATGCCAGGACAGCTCAGGGGGTTGAGCGCTCGTCTTGCAGCCCCAGGGTCTGAGGATCAAATCCCAGCCCTGGCCCGTGCCTATCCATAGACAGAACTGGAGTGTGCCCCCAGTTCAGGTCTCACCAGAGAAAGCCTCCTATGTGGGAGGTCCCAAGTTCAGCTCCACCGCCCTCTGCCAGGGCAGGACATCCCTGGCTAGTTCTTGCCCTGTACAGCCCTGCCCCCATCTGTGGATTGAAACTATATAGAAATACTAATGATGTGCAACTATGGAGACTGCTCTGGGCCCTTCCCTTCTCTCTGTCTCTCTCTATCTCTCTGTCAAAAACAATAAAAATAAATCTTTTATAAATAACTAAATAAGAAGAGGAAATACATACACTCGCAAAATATACCCAACATACATACACACCTGTTACTTTATGACTTGTTCACTGAAGCAGATGAAAAACCACATCAGACTCAGAGGGAGTAGTGTTTTGCAAGAGTTGATTTAATTCAAGAACTAACTCTTCTCAAGTTGGGCATCTGGCAAAAAAAAAGGGGGGGGGGGCATTCTAAAGCATAGTCCTCAACTTTTTCAGCCCTCTTTCCTAAATGCAGACCTAACCAGTTGTTAACCGGACTTGTCCTAGGGGCCTCATATATCTCTGAAAGTACATCATCTCCCTCTGGATCTTTCTTTGCTTATAAATGTTCCTTCATCGTCATGGCTGAAATTAACACCCTACAAGACTACACTTGGGACATTTCTTTCTAAGCAGAAGCGGATTCTATCTTCTTTGTGACATGACCCTTGACACACCCCAAGAATTCAAAAAGGTCTGCGTTTCCTTCAACAATCACAAAGAGGTTGATTCCACTTTCTGGCAGTCTTGCTTCCTTCCTGCTCTCAATCATTTCTACAGAGATCAAACTTGTACATTTATTCTGCATCACTGTGCTGAGCAGGTCAGGATGTTGTTCTCTTGGAAAGCCAGTCAATCAGAGCAAATGCAGCATAGTCTGAGCTAAGGTTATGTAATGAGTGACTAGCCCAATCAACAGGGGGTTTGAAGCAGGGAAAGACAGAACATAAGCGTGCTAATTCAACATAATAAAAATCATTCCCAGGAATTTCTCTTCAGGATGTAGAACCATAGAGAAAGGTAGTTTTACCTTAAATAATCAACATGTATATCAGTAGCTCTAAAGATAAGGAGGAAATCTCCTAATAACGTGATCATGTTCACAGATTCTTCCAAGTCCAAGGAAAAAGGCCATCCCATTACCAGATTACAATAGTGACATCTAGTGGACTCATCATACAGTGACCAAAAAGATTTCACACGTACTTTAGAGCAGGGTTTCTCAAAATCAAACATAAAAAATAAATACAAAAAAAAGAATCCCAGGGATCTTGTTAAAATGCAGATTCTGATGCAGTAGAATAAACTAGAATTTATTATTTTTAATAAATTTCCAGATAATGCAATGTTACTTCTCCCTGGACCACTTAGAATGGTTTTGTTCCACAGAAGTGGATGGAAGACATTCACGGTATGAACCGGAAGGGGGTCTCCCGCATGGGAGGCACGCTCCTCAGAGCTGGGGGCCAAACAGGAATCCTCCCACATGAGAAACTCTCCCCAGCAATAACCAAATTATATTATAACAGTAATCTGTCCCATATCAGAACGCAGTTCTTTTTCCCCCAGGTAGGCTACACCTGAGCAGGGAATCATGAGGGTATTATTATTCAAGTACTAAGCACACCTACTCAGAATTTCAATAACATTTGCCCTGGACACACCTAAGAACAGAACAGGATGTGTACATATATCCAAATCCAACTGTTTGCAGAATCTAGTTCTATGTCATTTATCTGAGCCAAAGAGTCTTGACGTCCATGCAGAGCCACCAGACCAGACTCTTAACTATAAAGTAATACACATGCTCTTCAACACAGGAACTCTGCCAAGCTTCACACAAATCCATTCTGTCAAAGCCTCCATCTCAGCTCAATTAGAACCCTTTCTTCTGTACTGACTGGATCACAGTTCTAGGAACCACCAACATCGAAAACAGTCCCTCCTTTCCCAAACATGCAAGTGTGTGCATGCGTACATGTACAAAAGCCACTTTCTTGTCCAGAATCCTTCAGTGTAAGTCAATTGATATTGGACAATCATTTTTAAGCAGCGGAATCCCTACTTCAAACAAACAAAAAATAGAGCTGTTCTGGTTGAAATGGGGTTCGAATACTCGCAGATCTGCCTATTGGGTTTTTCCCAAGACAGGCCCCCATGTCATATCCCTGAATACACCTCCTAATGCCCCCAAATACTCCTTCCCACCCAAACTCCTACCCCAGTCTAACAACCTCACAAAAATACAGTTTGAAAATGAGAAACTGAGTCTCACTATAGCTAAAACCATACCAAGTCTCTATATTGCTCAAGAACAGGATTGATCTCATTACATAGATTGAGCAAGAGACAGCTATTTCACTATAACTTGACTTAATTATGATTCTAATATGGTTTTAGCACAAGCAAATCAAAGAATTTATTCAAAATATGTACAACCTTAATTCCTGAAAGAAATTTGCTTCTAAGTCATAATTAAGGATCTCAGTAATGAATAAACAACAGAATTGCTTATACCTCTTCAATTGTTCTTGATAGTCCTAAAGGGAAAGTTATGCAGAGGAAAATGTCATGTAATTCTTCCTCAAAACTGGGACAAAAACAGAAAATGAAACGAAACTTGCCAGTTTAAGTAAGTAGCATTGCATCATCTGCCTTTATAGTACAGTACTCACTAATTGAATTAGAAAGCCAGCTATACCACTTACCCGATCCGACAATTAAGTTCATGAACTTGCCACCATGTGCTTATGTTGGCAGCACCATACAAACAACTAGGTACGGTTTCATAACCTTGGTATATCAGTCTCTCACAACTATGTCCCTCTCAGCATGTGGTGGTGTCTTGCTGAGTGCCATTCATTATTGTTGCTGCCTATTTTTATGCCCCGTTGAGAGGATGTCCGAACTTGATTTACAGCAATGAACAAACATTAAATTTCTTGTTAAACCTGCCAAGAGTGGATGTGAAATCAGGGACATTATACTTCAAGTTGATGGTAAATAACGCCATGAAGAAAATGGCAGTGTACAAATGCATTAAATGTTTTTCTGAGGGAAGAAAAGGTGTCACAGATGAAAAGATGTCAGAGCAGCCAGTGACAAGCAAAATTGAAGAAAACATTGCCAAAATTTGTCAAATTGTGTGTCAAAATTGTCAGCTGACTATCAGAAGCATAGCAGAACAAGTTAACATCGATAGAGGAACCGGCAAATCTTAACTGACACTCTTGGCATGAGAAAGATGTGTGCAAAAATGGTCCCGAAGGAGTTCGCTGATGAACAAAAGCACCAAAGACCTTTTGGAGAGGCCATGTTATCACTGGTGATGAAACATGGGGGTACCAATACGACCATGAAACAAAATGTCAAAGTTCACAATGAAAGTCAGCCAATTCTCCATGACCAAAAACATTCTGTCTGACAAAACAAGAGTCAAAATAATGTTTCTAACATGTTTTTTATATCAGAGGGACGGTTCATAGGAATTTGTAGCAACTGGACAAACAGCCAATCAAGTCTACTATTTGGAAGTGCTGAAAAGGCTACATGAAAAAGTTAGACAAAAGTGACCTGAACTTTTTGCCAACAAACTCATGGTTCTTGCATCACACAATGCACCAGCTCACACGACACTGCCTGTGAGGGAGTTTTTAGCCAGTAAACAAATAACTGTATTGGAACACCCTACTCACCTGATCTGTCCCCTAATGACTTTTCTATACCTGAAGATAAAGAAAATATTGAAAGGAAGACATTTTAATGGTATTCAGGACATCAAGGGTAATACAATGACGACTCTGATGGCCATTCCATACAAAGAGTTCCAAAATTGCTTTGAAGGAGGTAGTAGGCCCTGGCATAGGTGCATAGCTTCCCAAGGGGAGTAGTTTGAAGATGACCATAGTAATATTGAGCAATATACACTTTTTCTAGAATAAATTCTCTAATTTAATTGTCAGACCGCATACATGTGACTCTGGCCAAGTTATCTAACTTCTCTATGCCTCAGTTTCCTCATCTAAGCAAATAGCTATACCTATTTCACAGCATCGCTGTGAGGACTGAATTAATATACTTAACATACTTAATAACCAACACATAATAATCATTCAATCAATATTATCTGTATTGATAATTATAATGATTATCAATATAATATTAACATTATTTATCTGAATATTCATAATAGCATTTTATTCTTTTGTATAATTTTAGCCCAATTTAATAGGCATAAACAATATAATTCCCCTTCACTCTGCCTATCTATTGAGAAAATTGAGATTGCAAGAGAAGCTAAGGAAATCCTAACAAAATTCCAGATTTAGTCTTTAAAACACATTTCCTTTCCTTGTGCCTCTTTCTTTTTTACCTACTACTGAAATATATTAAAAAGACCACATTTGCCAAATGCAGCCCATTCTGATTTTTAAAAAATCTCAGTAGGAGAAGCCGAGATGGCTCAGAGGGTTAAGCATTTGCTTTGTAACCCTGGGGACCAAAGATTGAATCTTGTCCCTAGCCCGTGCAGGCCCATATGCTGAAGTGTGGTGTGCTTCCCACGCGGGAGGCCCCCAGTCCAGTTCTCACCCTTTAATTCTGCAGCTGACTCAAGGGGGCATGCCTCCCATGCAGAAGGCCCCCCAGCCCAGTCCCCACACTGCATGGCCCTCGCCCACCTGTGTAGAATGAAACTATGTCGAAAAACTGATGACATACAACTATGGAGACTGCTCTAGGCCCTCCCCCTTCTCTCTGTCTCTCTCTCACTCTCTGTTGCTGTCTCTCTCTGTCTGTGTCAAAAATAATAAAATAAATATATTTTTTAAAATACAGTTTTTCAACATTCATAAATGTTTATTCTTCATGCAATATGCTCTCCTTAAACATCGTATTGCCTAACTTATTTTAAACTTAGAAATTTTATTTTAAATCAAAGAAACCTGAAATGTTTTAAAGAAGTCCAGAGGGTAAAAGCTACTATGTCAGTAGCTGGCATATCTGCTCTAATTTTTTTTTTAATATATTTTTTATTTATTTATTTTTGACAGGGAGAGAGAAAGATACAGAGACAGAGACAGAGAGAGAACTGAACTGGGGAAGCTCCAGTTCAGCATATGGTTCCACACGGGCCAGGGCCAGGATTCGATCCCTGGGTCCCAGGCGCTGCAAAGTGAGCGCCTAACCCACTGAGCCTTCCCGGCTTCCCCTGCTCTAATTTTATAAGCCTGTTGGACCACACAATTACCTATATTCCTGGGACTGTGACAAAATCCTGGCCAATTGTTTCGATCTGGATCTTCAAATACACAGATATGCTTTGTTTTGTTTTAACAAGAATCCCAAATTCATAAGGATCAAGGCACACATAAGTTTTAAAACAAATATTTAAAAGCTACTTTGGGGGTGGGGGGACTCAGGGAATTCAGACAATTCATGCCTAAATGTCAAAAAATAAATAAATAAAGACATTTGCATATTCTAACTTGTCAGTGCTAAGTAATTCAAAAGTTTGCAGAAACCTCTGAGACATAATCTAATATATTTGCTATCACCCACAGTTTGGGTCCCAATAAATCACAGGCATTTTTTGCTGGATAAACATTATCAAAGTTCATTGTAATCTTAGTTATAAGAACAGAAGTTTAAAATGTTCTGTAGTTCTGTCACCTTTTTAATTAAATTTATTGGAGTGACATAGGTCAGTAAAATTATATAGGTTTCAATTATATAGGTTTACTATCTTATAATACATCATCTATACATTGCATTGTGTGCTCACCACCGAGAGTCAGTTCTCCTTCCCTCTTCTACAACCCACACCCTGCTTATCCTCTGGTAACCACTAAATTGTTATCTTTGTCTGAGTTTTTGTTTGTTTATTTGTCTTGTTCCTTTGTTGCTTTCAGTTTTATATCCCATGTGAGTGAATTCATATGGTTCCTGACTTTTTCTGTTTGGCTTATTTCACTTAACATGATAATCTCAGGATTCATCCACATTGTCGTAAAGGGCAGTATTTCATCTTTTCTTATGGCTGAGTAATATTCCATTGTGTATATGTACCACATCTTCTTTATCCAGTCATCTATTTTAAAGGACACTTGGGTGTTTCCATGTCTTGATCACCATGAATAATGCTGCAATAAATTTTAGGGTGCATATATCTCTGTGGGCAAAATTTTCAGATTTGGGGATTAGAGACCCAGATCAGGGATTTCTAGGTCATATAGTAACTCTATTCTTAATATTTTTTAAGGATATGTTTTTTATTGTTTTTGAGAGAAGGTGAGAAAGAGAGAGAGAGAGAAGGGGGAGGGCCAAATGCAGTCTCCATTGTTATACATCATTAGCTATGACACGGTTTCATTCCACAAAGGTGGATGTAGGGATGTGCAGGGTGCAACCAAACCACCGGCCTCCCACATGGGAGGCAAGAATCTTCACTACCGAACCATCCAGGCAGTTACCAGTTGCGCTACAGTTCAGCATATGGGTCTGTACAAGACAGAGCCGGAAATTGAACCCCGCACCACAAGATTGCAAGAGAAGCCATCAACCTGCAGAGCTATCCCAGCATCCCCCTATTCTTAATTTTTTGAGGAACCTCTATACTGACTTCCATAATGGCTATACCAACTTACATTCCTACCAACAGTATGTGAGGGACCCTTTCTCTCCACAGCCTTTCCAACACTTGTGATTATTTGTCTTGTTGATGATAGCCATGAGGTTATATCTCCTTGTGGTTTTGATGTGCATTTCCCTAACAGCTAGTGAAGTTGAGCATTTTTTCATATATCTGTTGGCCACTTGTGTGTCTTCTTGGGAGAAGGGTCTGTTCAGGTCCTCCATCAATTGTTCAATTGGATTGTTTGTTTGTTTGTTGAGTTTTATGAGTTCTTTATATACGGTATTTTGGTTATTAATCTCTTATCTTAGGTGTTGTTTACAAATATCTTCTCCCATTTGGTTGGTTGACTCATTGTGTTGTTGATGGTTTCTTTTGCAATACAGGAGCTTTTTAGTTTGATACAGTCCCATTCACTTATTTTTGCTTTTACTTTCCTTGCCTTTGAGGTCAAAGTCATGAGTTTGTTCCTGAACACAAAGTGCATAAGTTTACCACTAATTTTTCCTTCTATGCAATGTACTGTTTCAGGTCTCATGTGTAGGTCTTTGATCCATTTTATGTTTTTGGTTGTTTTGTCAAATATTATCTGCCTATACATGAGGGTTTATTTCTGGGTTTTCAATTCTATTACATTGGACTGTGTGTCTGTTTTTCTGCCAATATTATGCAATTCAATTATTGTCGCTTTGTAGTATAAATTGAATTTGGGGAGCATAATACCTCCAGCCTTGTTCATTTTTGTAGGATTGTTTTGGCTATGTGGGGTCTTTTGTGATTCCATACAAACCTGACAATTTTTTGTTCTTTTTCCTTAAAATAAATCACTGGAACTTGGATGGACGTAAATTAAATCTGTAAATTGCTTTGGGTAATGTGGCCACTTTAACTATGTTGAGTCTTCCAATTCATGAACATGAAATATCTTTCCATTTCTGTGTGACTTCTTCAATTTCTCTTAATAATGTCTTATAGTTTTCAGTGTATATGTACTCCACATGCTTTGTTAAGTTCATTCCTAGGTATTTTATGCTTTTCGTTGTAATTGCAAAAGGTTTGTTTTATTATTATTATTATTTATTTTACAGAAGTTTCATTGTTAGTACATAGGCATGCAATGAATTTTTGTACTTTGATTTTGTATCCTTCAACTTTACTGTATTCATTTATTGCTTTTAATAGTTTTTTATGGAATCTTTAGAATTTTCTATATAAACAATCATGTCATCTGTAAAATATGACAATTTAACTTCTTCATTTCCAATTTGGATGCCTTTTATTTCTTTCTGTTGCCTGATTGCTGCGGCTAGAACTTCCAGTACTGTGTTGAATAACAATGGTGACAGGGGATATCCCTGTCTTGTTCCTGATTTCAAAAAAAAAGGTGTCAGTTTTTCACCATTGGTATGATATTAGCTGTGGGTTTGTTTATATGGTTTTTATTATGTTGAGGTACTTTCCATCTATACCCATTTTATTCAGTGCTTTGATCATAAATAAACGTTGTATCTTGTCAAATGTTTTTTCTGCATCAATTGATGTAATCATATGGTTTTACCTTTTATTGTGTTTATGTGGTGACTGAGGGAGAAATCTCCACAACTTCTGGCTATCAAAAGGATGCATAAGAGGTCTGACCATTAAGTTTGTGAACTCATCCTAGAAAATGTGCTACATAGCTCATTGGTGAATACCACTATGGATACCTTCAAAGTACTCCCCTTGGGATGTTCTGCACTGACACCAGCACCTAGTTCATCCTTCAAAGCAATTTTGGAACTTTTTCTAGAATGGCCATCAGAGCCATTGTCGAATTACTCTTGATGCCCTGAATGTCATCAAAATGTCTTCCTTTCAATATTTTCTTTATCTTCAGGGATAGAAAAAAGTCAATGGGGAACAAACGACGTGAGTAAGGAGGATATTCCAATACAGTTATTTATTTACTGCCTAAAAAGTCCTTCACAGGCAGTGCCTTCTGATCTGGTTCACTGTCATGATGCCAGAGCTATGAGTTGTTGGCAAAAAGTTCAGATCACTTTTGTCTAACTTTTTCACCCAGTCTTTTCAGCACTTCCAAATAGTAGACTTGGTTGGCTGCAAAGAGACCAGTTGGTAAAAATTCATAAGAACCACACCTCTGATATCAAAAAAAGTTAGCAACAACAACATTTTGATTCTTGTTTGAACTAACAGAACATTTTTGGTCGTGGATAATTGGCTGACTTCCATTGTGAACTTTGATGCTTTGTTTCATAGTCATATAGAAACACCCATGTTTCATCATCAGTGATAACATGGTCTAAAACAGGGGTGTCAAACTGGCAGCCCGAAGTAATTTTTTGTGGCCCACAATGCTCTGAAATAAAATGAAAATAGAAAAAATTGTTATAAAGAAAATAGCACTTAGGGAAGATAGAGGCAATACCGTATACACAATTCCCTCATTAACCCTTTAACTACTGAAGACGAGTATACATGTGGCCCAGTGCCTTTCCTGGAGGCCTGTGGGCATGTATAAACATGCTGACTCAGTTCTGGCAACATTTGTAAATGTGATGTGGCCCTCGTGAATCTTGCCTGTTGTACCAAATGGCCCGTGTTTTAATTGAGTTTGACACCCCTGGTCTAAAATATCGTCTTGCCTCTCCAAAAGGTCTTAGCAAACTTCAACTCTCCTTTGCTTTTGTTCATTGGTAAGCTCCTTCAGGATCATTTCTGTACAACCCTTTCCCATGCCAAGATTTAGAGTTAAGATTTGCCTGTTTCTCTATTAATGTTTACTGGGTCTGCTATGCTTCTCACAGTGAGCCAACAATTTTGATGCACAATTCAAGAAATTTTTTTTCTAAAAAATTTTTAATGTTTTTGTCTATTCTGCTCAGTGCTGGCCGCCCTGACCTCTCCCCATCAGTGCTACTTTCTCTCCCCTTAGAAAATATTTAATCCACTTGTATACTACTATTTTCTTCAAGGCATTATCCCCACAAACTTGCAATAACATGTCTCTCATCCCACGTCCACTCTTGCCAAGTTTAACAAAAAATTTAACGTTTGTTTGTTGTTCTAATTCAAGCTCTGATATTCTCAAAACAGCACACAAAACATGCAACAACAATAACAATGCCATCAGCAAGACACCACCACACATCAACACAAACACAGCTGTGAAACACTGATGTACGAAGGTTATGAAACCTTACCGAACTGTTTGTACAGTGTTGCCAATGCAAGCACATGGTGGCAAATCAGCAAACTTAATTGCGAGACTTCATATGCATCTTTTCTAGACTTAGACTCCCATCTTATGGTCTTCTCAGAGATTATTTCTGAAAATCATTTCTGTCATGATTCTTTTTGTTAAGTGTGAATTTATACTAAATCTCAATAAACTAGACACTTCAGTAAACTAGAATCCCCTATTCCCTTGGACAATTGAGTGGTTCTGGTACACAATGATACCTTGGAACCTGAATGCCCAAAAACTCGAACAACTTAGAATCCAAACAAAAAAATCAAACCAATTTTGGCTGAAAATCCAAATGTTGCCTTGGAATTTGAACACCAACACATTGTTGTCATGGGACATACCAACTGTATGACCCATATTTCTGGGCAAGTCTATGGGTTTGGAAATCAGTGAAGAGGATGTGAACAAATTTGTGGATGATCACAGGACTGAGCTGACAACAGAAGAGCTTCAGCACCTTAACCAGCAGCAGCAGAAAGAAATCTCAGAAGAAATTTCTTCTGGGGAGGAATAGAGAGACCCTGGAACCATTTCCTTTGGTGAAATCAAGGACCTTCTTAGAATGTGGTCAAAATCCCAAGTAGCTGTTGGAAGTGGCACCCCAATAAAGCCCTAGTTGACAGGTATGTTAAGTTGTTTGATGATAACATCACTGAACATTTCAGAAAAGTGCAAAAAGGTCACCAACATCAGACCACTTTGGGAAGGTTCTCAAAGGCAAACACAACCAGTGACCCAAAGCCCTCTACAAGTGGTACCATAGCAATGGGCATTAAAGACAAAGAATGCGGACACCTGAAGTTATCATGGAAGATGATGACTCTTCTTCCTCTTTCATCTCTTTAAGCATCCACATGTGTCATCTTCATTCTTTTTTTTAATTTTTTATTTAAATATTATTATTATTTGTTACTATTTTACCTTAAAATTAATAAAATTAATATTTTACTTTAAATACATTGTATTTAACGTTAAAATCATTTTGAAAATTCGAGTTCATGGCACTCAGGAACAGATTAATCCTGTTTCTACTGTTTAAAAGGGGAAAACTAGTCTTGGAACTCTTAACATTTACCAACTCAAACAGGGTTCTAGGATGGGTTAAGTTCAAATTCCAAGGCATCACCATATATGAATCTCCTCAAACTGTATTTCTTTCAATAAAGCTATATTTGGGCAATGGCTCAATACTACAATTTGTAAAAATCCTCTGAGAACAGATATTTAAAATAGAAAAGTACAGTACATCATTCCTTTATTTACTCTGCCCCTAAGGTGCCATGGGTAGTTTTCATAAAGACTATTGAATAGTTTCCTAAAAACTATTTTACAAAGTTATAATTATTAGTTCAACTACAGAAATAATAATAATAATAGGAGCTACCTTTTATTGAATGCTTACTAGAGGCAGGTACTACACACAACACTTAACACATACTATCTCATTTAATTCTTTTATTAAATATGAAAGCAACTATCACTATCACCTTTTTGGAGAGGTAGCAGCTAACAAGAGGGATATTAAAAGACTTGCCCAAGATTTCACAGCTAATAAGAGGCAGACATGTCGTGGAAACAACAAAAGTGTCCTTTGATAGATGACTGGATAAAGAAGTTGTGGTACATTCACACAATGGAATGTACTCAGCAATAAGAAAAGATGAAATACAGCCATCTGTGACAATATGGATGGACCTTAAGACCATCATATTAAGAAAATTAGTCAGACTGAAAAAAAATCAAGAAATATATGACATCACCTATAGGTGGAATATAAAACTGAAAGTAACCAAGAAACAAAAACTCATGGACACAGTTAATAGTTTAGTGTTACCTGAGGGTAAAGGCGAAGGTGGGTGGGAGGGTAAGTGGGGGTGGGGAAGTAGGGAGGGGGCATCAAATATATAGTGATGGAAAGAGAACTGACTCTGCAGTGAGCACATAATGCAATGCATAGATGATGTAATGTGGTATTGTACACCTGGAACCTATGTAATTTATTCCCAACCAATGTCACCCCAATAAATTTAACAATTAAAAGAAAAAATAAGAGGCAGAGTCAAGTTATAAGCCCAGATCTGTCCAACTCCAAAACTCAAACTCTCATAGCCTCTGAGTTTCTTAAAGTCAAGGGCCCAGTTCTTTCTCAATTGAAATGTTCTGAAACTGAAACTCCATAAGGGGCTCAAGAAATTATTTTTGTTTGATTTAATAAGAGTCTTATGAAAGTACGAATTGAAAACAAGGCAGAAGGAAGCCTATAATTGCCTGTAGCACAGACTTCAAATATGGTATACAGTACTTCTATAGCAAAGTCACTTAGGTTTAGTGCCTTCTAAAATCATAACAAGTAGGTTATTTGTCAAAAAAATCATGAAAATAGAAGAATTTTACCATCTTCCAAAGAAACTAAGACAGGTGTCCATGATGTATCAAACAGACACACACACACACTCAAAAAAAAAAAAAATACTAGTTTTGATATAGAGAAAAAATAAACAAGTTTCAAAATCTAAAAACTACTGTTCGAAATTAGGCTCTCTGACTTCCTTATTATGACCATAAGAAAGTTTCTTTATCTCTCTGATTGTCCCTTCCATCAAAATAAAATGAGGGAAATATATAAAATATATATACACACACATATACACATATATCAGCTACATAGTATATGTTCAGTGGAAACCAACATGATGTTATTACTGTTGCTACCAATGCATCCATTAAATTAAATATGCAATACCATCATACGCTTGTCTAGATTATACTTTCTATAGTATATACTTTCTAAAGTATACTTAGTGAATACTTTAGTGTATGGTAAAAGAAAAAAGTAACATAAGAAGAGAATGATGTATAACATTTATATTTTGATTTATTAAAAGTTATTTAATACAGTTTTTAAAAAAAAGATTCCCAAGGTTACCTATCTGCTATGATTTAACAGCATTTTGACATTTCTCTAAGAAATAACAAAGTGCTACATCTCTTAAAACTTGGAATTTACCACCTGTCTGAGTCTGTGTGTCAAGTTAAATATGCAATATGTTTCTACCAGAAAAAAACATAGCACAGCTTCCTGCTCTAGTCCTTGGTTAAATGAGACCAACTGAAGAAAGAGAGACATAATTTTATTTAATCATATAAATAATTGTTTTCTTCAATCTCTTGAATAAGAATCAGAAAAAAAAAAAAAAGATAAAAAGAAATTGCCGTGTGAATTATCAGGCCATTGGGGAAAATTCCCTTGGAAGGCCCTACATTTGAAAGGCTCAAGAAAAAGCATAAAAATAGTATTCTTATTAAGAAACTGCTCAGAAAATCAACTTCCCCTAGTTGTACCCAGCACCCAAACTCCAGGGGCCTCAGAGTGCTGTGAAATCTCTTCACCTGTGAGGCACAAATGGCAATGTAAAATAGATGGTGAAGTGCTTCCTTCCAGCAGACACCATGCAAATCCCTTCTGAGGTGTTTTTTAATATAGGAACATGGACGAAGAAGATTAAAGATGGAAAAACACATGCCATGGGAGTCCAAGGAAGGTTGCTAATTTTTTTTAAGGTGAAGGATGTGATCATATGTTTATCCATTGACAGATAATATAAATGATAGAGGAGATGAAGTGCAGGAACAATGCCATTAAGTAGGCAAAATGTGGAAAGAGATAATTCATTCATTATGATAGGAAAGAATAAAATGAACTACATATGAATACATACGTAGGAATTTGGGAGGTATGGTAGAGGTAGGATCACTACTTTTCAGTGGTTCTCTTCTGATTGCATCAATTTTTACTGAAGTAAGAGTTACGTAATGCCCTTGACTAAGGTTAAGGTGAGAGGGGAAAGATTTGAGGAGAGAGATGTAAAATAGTCATCTCAAAGGTAAATCTGTAGTTAAAGTGTGACAGGATTGCTGGGTAAGGCTGAGAGAGAGATATTTGAAAGAGGTAGCCATAAATTGAGAGTGAGATAGTCAACAAGATAGTTATGTTTTCTTCTACCCATATTCACTGCTTGAATGCAGGAATGGAATACATGGAGTTTGTTAACTCTAATCAACATTGGGATTTGCCAGTTGAATATAAAGGAGATGGTATTGTCATTAATAATAAAGTGTAGATATAGAACCTTATTGCTCATAATACAACATCAACATCATCCAGAATTAGAAGCTGCATCTTAACAAGATTTCTAAATGATTCACATGTATGTTAAAGTTTGAGAAATACCTGAGTGAGATCTACATGAAATAGGAAAGTATCTTTAAAAGCAATGGAAAGTTAAAACAATAAGAGGCTAGGCTGTTGTTTGGGTCCTCTGGATTTCAGAGCCACCAAGATTGATGACTAAAGAAATGACTAGGTCAAAGGAAAAAATAAACAGAGCCAAATGGAAATAATTGTCCAGGTGATAACAGATGGCCTGGAGGACTTGGAGTCCCGGTGGTGAATGAGGTAAATGTCAAAGGAATGATGGGATTAGGTCTAATAGTCTTTTAAGAGAAGGAAATAGTTGTGGTTGTAGTCTTATTCTCTGGATTGGTCATTTGGATAGTTTATATTGATCACAGTAGCAACACTATAGCTAAAGAAGTAAATGAAGCTTTGAAATCTCTCAGGTAGTATGGACACAGGGAGAAATGGTCTTATCAGGATACACAGAGATATTATTAGGATTCTATTAAATCCACACACCAGCAGGTGCCTAAGTAAGAGATTCTCTTTATACAAACAGCAAATTGTTAAACATTTAGGTAGCCACCCAAAGACAGCATAAGACTAGACAAGGGGGAGCCAGGATGGCTCAGCAGATTAAGCACTCACTTTGCTGCCCCAGGGAATGAAAATTGAATCCTGGCCCCAGCCTGTGTGGACCCATATGCTGAACTGAGGTGTGCTTCCCATAAAGAAGGCCCTCAGTTCAGTTCTCACCCCCTGGTTTGGCCTCTGGCTAGAGGGGGTGTGCCTCTCATTTGAGAAGCCCCCAGCCCAGTTCCCACCCTGCCTGCCCCCACCCCCCTGTGTGGAATAAAACCATGTCAAAAACTGATGATGTACAACTATGGAGAATGCTCTGGGCCCTCCCCCTTCTTTCTGACTCTCTCTCTCTCTCTCTCTCTCTCTCTCTCTCTGCCTCTCAAAAACAATAAAATTAAATTAAAAAAAAAGACTAGAGGAATTCATTAATCTTAAAGAGATGCCAAAAAGAAGAAATTAAATTTTTATACTATTCACTACAGCAAAAGTCCCTACCAGCACCCAAAAGCTATGATTAAGAAAAGTGAAGCCTGCTCTGGGAGAGTATTAAGTTTCATCTACAAAAACTTAGCCATTTTTCTTCAAACTATTCAATACAGTCTCCAATCCTCATGAGTATATTCGTGAAGGGCTCTCCTATGATCTTGGACAAAGGTAGAAGTCGGTGTGGGTCACAAAACCAGAAAGCAGAAGATGACATGCACATACAGGTTACTAGGATGTTGAAATTTGGGAGAGAGTTTTGGATATACATATACTATGAAATTAGGCGGGATTACTGTGTTAGTCATATATTTAAAGGGTAGTAGCCCCACTGGTAACTATGCTACCTAATAAAATATATTCCTTTTGAAGACCAACTAATGGCTTTCTCTGCACTCTCCTGTCCCACCCACCTACCAGTCATATTTATAAATATAATTATTAAAAAGGCTGATAAATATTGGACTAATGCCAATTTATTTAAAATATTGACATGAACACTATATAATTATTAGTCCCTGAGCAACATATAATTCTCTTAATTCTGTCTACTTTTGTTTAGCTTACTCATTCGCAAATAGTGGGCAGCCAAAGAATAGGGAATAAAGAACAGAAGTGGATAATCAACCCAAGAAGTTAAGAATTGCATATATATATAAAATAACTAACAAATCAAGGATCACTACTTTTCAGAAATTTGCCTTCCATGCATTCAAGATCTATGATCTTCCAAATAGGGTTCAATGAGAATTGAGTAAAATGGGCGGGGCAATTTAACAGAGACCATCAAGGTATTTCAATATACACTACCAGCTCAAAGCTCAAGACAACTCAAATTAGATACAAACCAATAATTATTATAGAAAATTGAGTTATAATTATCCTGTCACTTACCCATAAAAATATTTCCCAAATCTATCTTAAAAACTGAAAACAAGAGATCAAAGATGGCGGCATGAGAGGAGAATACAGATAATTGCCTGGGAAGGGCCTTGTGAACAGAGGGGAATCCACAGGGGAAACCCTGAGAAGAAACCTCAACTAAGAGAACCACACAACGCAGAACAACACACAAAGGTTAGAGAAAAAAGGGGAGAGTGGGAGAGGGAAAGGGAAGCAGCAGTTCCGGGTCAGAGACTTGGAGCGCGGCCAGGGACTGGCAAAAACAAAGGGGGATTGGGGGACTATGGTCAAAGCGGAGCTGGATTGAGGGCGGGCTGGAAGCCAAGACCTAGAGAGCGTGGAATCCCCACAAGACCGTGGACATTTTAACATCCGAACTCAAGGGACAGCACTCAGTGCCCTAATCAGATCACAGAGCCTAAAGTGGAACAGGGACTGTGGAGCAGGGTGGCTGCACATCCCGGCGGGTGGGGTGAGAGCACGGCACCAGCACACAACAGCTCAGCACCCCTGATTTATGGAGGAGATTGACTGTGAGGGAGCGCCTTCTAAAGACAGGGCTCCAGGAGTGAGGGCTGGGGCTTGACGGGGCATAGCTGCATTGGATGTGCTTAGAGTGAATCTGGCGTTCTCAACAGAGCCAGAGAATAGAGCAGCTGCCGCCAGAACTACGGCCTGTGTGCACAGGGCTTTTGGGGCCCCGCCCACCAGGCCGCCGCGACACCGCTGCTTGCTTGCCAGCACACAACTGGGCTTTTGGTGCCCCCGCTCACCAGGCCACTGTGGCACCGCTGCCAGTGCGCAAGTGCGCAACGAGGCTTTCGGCGCCCCGACCACTGGACCACTGTGCATCGCTGCATGCACGCACCCGGACATGACGCGCCCTGCCCACCGGGCGGCCGCAGCACCACTGCCTGCTCGACAGCGCGCTACAGGGCTTTTGGCGCCCTGTTCACCAGGCCGCCGCAGGGCCACTGCCTGCGCGCAAGACCGGCTTTCGGTGCCCTGCCCACCGGGCAGCTGCGGCACTGCTGCCTGCTCGCGAGCACGCAGCTGGGCTTTTGGCATCCTGTCCACCGAGCCTCTGGGGCGTTGCAGCCCACGCACGCAACTGGGCTGCTGACAGGATTGCCGCGGTGACGCTGCCGGTGCGTGGGACAGCGGGGCCAACTGGGACCTCTGCCAAGACCCAGCCCATCCAAGTGCTGCCCTCTGGGCGTGGCTTACAGATGCGACTGAAAAAGGGGCAGCCAGGCAGAGGAGAGAAAGACCAGAGCTCCTGCGCCCCGCCCTCACTAAACCACCAGCCCAGCCCCCCTGCTGAAAGAGGAATCTGCTATTGTGTCTCAGGCCTGCCGAGCTCCTACTCTCATGCCATCACCCCTGGCCACACCTTTACTACCCTGCTATCTAACAGCTAAGACAGCAAACTGAAGTGCCCCAGGACACAGAAGCTGTCTGCTTCCCCTAACCCTCTCCCAAAATCTCCCTCTCCCACAACTGAGCCCAAAAGAAAAAAATAAAGAGAAGCCCATCTGATAGGCAAACCCCCAGAGGGAAAACAGACTCATGCTTAAAACAAAAAGAGCCACATCAACCACAATGCACACCTCAGAATCCAAGGCCCCTCCAGAAGATCAGGAGCAGTCTTTAGTAAAGGACCTTGCACACTTGGAATCAAATCTAAGTGAAACAGAATTTAGGGCTGCATTATTCAAGAAACTCAGAGAGCTCACTCAATGCTGGCAAACTACCCAGACACCGTTAAATGACCTCAACAAGAAATTTTCTGAGCAAAATGAGTACTTTACCAACAAAATTGAGAAGCTAAAGCAGAACCAAAAGGAACTCCTTGAAATGAAAGGCATCATGGGAGAGATGAAAAAAGAACTGACCAGCATAGGAAACAGGGCTGACCAACTAGAGGAAAAGATGAGTGAAATTGAAGATACAAACATGGAAATGTCACAGAGGAAAGAAGAAAGGGAAAGAAAAATCAAGAGAAATGAAAGAGCACTAAGAACTTTCTGACTCCATCAGAAAGAGCAATATTAGAATAATAGGGGTACCAGAAGGAAGCGAGATGAAATCTTCTCAGAGTCTACTAAAACAAATAGTGGATGAAAATTTCCCTAACCTGTGGAAGGAATTACAGCCCCAAATCTAAGAGGAAATCAAAAGCCATAACTACCTAGACCCTAGCAGATCTTCTCCAAGGTACATTGTTCTGAAGATGACAAAAATCAATGACAAAGAAAAAATACTCAAGGCTGCCAGGGAAAAACAAAACATACCTTTCAAAGGAAAACCTATCAAGCTGTCACCAGACTTATCAGCAGAAACTGTATAAGCCAGGAGGGAGTGGAGCCCAATCTTCAAAATATTAAAACAGAGAAATTTCCAGCCAAGAATCAACTATCCAGCAAAATTAACCTTTATATATGAAGGAGGAATTAAGGCCTTTACAGATATACAGAAGCTGAGGGAATTCTCCTGCTCAAAACCGGCACTCCAAGAAATACTAAAGGAGGCTATCCGACCTGAATCCAGAAATCAAAATAAGTGGAGAAAAGTTGGGACAACAAAAAAATAAAAAGGAAAGAAGAAATGGATACAGGATATCCTCATATATCAATCATCACCCTGAATGTAAATGGATTGAATTCACCAATAAAGAGGCACAGGGTAGCAGACTGGATTAAAAAACAAAATACAACCATATGCTGCCTACAGGAGACACACCTCAGCCACAGGGACAAACACAGACTCAGGGTAAAAGGATGGAAAACAATACTCCAGGCAAATGGCAGACAAAGAAAAGCTGGAGTGGCCAAACTGATTTCTGATGAAAAAGACATCAGGAAAAAAAAAATAATAAGACATAAAGATGGACATTACATCTTGATAAAAGGGACAATACAACAAGAAAACATCACACTCATCAATATATATGCTCCAAATCAGGAAGCACCAAAATTTATAAAGCAACTACTAACAGATCTAAAAGGACAATTTGACAAAAATACAATTATAGTAGGGGATCTAAACACCCCCCTGACAACATTGGACAGATCATCCAAGCAGAAACTAAGTAAGGAGATAGCAGCTTTAAATGATACATTGCAGGAAATGGACATAATTGACATTTACAGGTCATTCCATCCTACAACAAAGGGCTATACATTTTACTCTAGTGCACATGGAACATCTTCAAAGATAGACCACATCCTGGGACTGAAATCCAACCTCACCAAATTTAAGGGCATTCAAATCATACCAAGTGTATTCTCAGACCACAAAGCACTGAAACTTGAGATCAATTGCAAAAGATTAAGTGCAGAGAGAACCACATATACGTGGAGATTGAACAACATGCTATTAAAAAGTAGCTGGATCAAAGAGGAAATTAAACAAGAGATTAAAACATTTGTAGAAACAAATTACAATGAAAACACGACGTACCAGAATTTCTGGGACACAGCAAAAGCAGTATTAAGAGGAAAATCTATATCATTACAGGCTTATCTAAAGAAACAAGAAAAACTACAAGTAAACACCCTCACATCTCATCTTATAGAGCTAGAAAAAGAAGAACAGAGGTCCCCCAAAGCCAGCAGAAGAAAAGAATTAATAAAAATCAAAGCAGAACTTAATGAAATTCAGAATAGAAAAACAATAGATAAAATTAACGCCACAAAGAGCTGGTTCTTTGAAAAACTCAA
>PVKE010022463.1:0-25548 GCA_004027555.1 Craseonycteris thonglongyai | reverse complement strand
GTGGTGGTGGTGGTGGTGGTGGTGGTGGTGGTGGTGATGGTGACGGTTGACGGTGACGGTACCCACCACTTCTTGCCAGTCATTGTGCAGAGCCCTGAGAAATGAAGAGGAGGCCTGGGCCAGGTTACAATTAGAACTTCTTGGAGACTGCACCAGCTTCAATTTAATCAGTGCTCTGACCTCTGAGTCTTGCCAAACAGGAACCAGAAGTCAACCAATATTTGTTTAAAGGAAGCAATCTTTATTTCCATTTATTTACTTTTTCACCTTACATTTAAATCCCCTAGTACAGTAGTTCTCAAATTTCAGGGGTACCTCAGACATCTCCTGGAAGGCTTGTTAAAATGCAGAGTACTGACCCCCCACCCAGAGTCTCAGATTCAGCAGGTCCTGTGTGGGTGCCGTGATTGGCATTCCTACCACGTTCCCAAGTGACGCTGACGCTGCTGGTCCAGCGACCCCACTGTAAGGAGCGCTGCCCTGGAGGCGGCTGAGTGAGGAGGCACTGGGACCGTGGACTGGGAAGCCAGGAAGGACCCGACATCCCATGTCATCTGCCGTCCTGTTGCTTGCCCGCAAAGCCTTCCTGGGCCGCCGGGGCAAAGGTCAGAGGCCTCAGCAAAGAGTCCAGCAGAGAAGCTGGGCGCACCCTACCTGGGGAAGGCACGGATCCCCAGGGCTGAGGGGCCTCCTGTTTAGCCAACAAACAGAAGGGGCTCAATCCCAGCCTGACCTGTTTTTCTGAGCAAACCTTCTCAGGGCCGCCTGTGTCAGCGCCCATTGTCTCCAGAGGGATTAAGAGGAGCAGAGGCTGGGCTTTTTGTTCTTTCCTTCTTTTTCTTTTCCTTTCTATTTTTTCTAAAGCACTGAGAAAAGCCATTAAGGGATTAACACCCCGATTTATGAAAATGGAGGATGATAAAGGAACAATGGGTGACAGCATTGTGTAAACGACACTGATTCATTTCAGGGACAGGACTGTTAACTGGGAAAAATGGAGAAATAAATGGAACAATGAGGAGATGCTTTTACCAGCTTGTCATTAATTAGCTGAGAGCACAATTGTTTTATTGTCCTTTTTGAAAAATACAAAATTGGTAGGAAAATACAAGCCCGGAGCACAGCGATTATTGTGTGTCACAGGCTGACAGCTGCATTTCCCTTTTCTCCCGCGCTTCGCCCCCGGAAGTGCTTTCCTATGAGGGGAAGAGAACCTTCCCCAGGCAGAAGGGTCTTGTGGGGTCTGGGGATAAAATGACCGCCCCCAGCCCCAGGGACTCTCAACCTTCTGGACAGTGGGGGCCCCTCGAAGCTGGTGAGGCCTGGTGCTTTCTGCCTCCACCATGAGGGAGTGAGGGGCCGGGAAGTGGGATGAGCACCTACCCCACGAGCTCTCCGGGAGCAGATGGGGAGAGACCAGGAGCTGGGAAAAGGGAGATGAGCTGCTAGGACCCCCAGCACAGTGTCCCTCACCTGGTCCCCACCTGGGCCTGATGGCTGGACCAGTGTGTGCACAGCTGCAGGCTCCATGAGGGTCCCATCTCATCTCTGGTTGGGAGCTGAAGTGTTTGAAACGTGCCCACAGATATGAAAAGCCTTCTGCAGACCAGGCAAGGGGGCACAAATCCTGACAACAAATGCATTTCCCCAGAGATTCAGCCAGCGGCAACCCGGCTGCGGGGACGGACATGCTTCCGGCTCCACGGGACCATAAGTGAGGCTTCTCTGGGTCCAGGAGGGCTCCTGTGAGCTGAGCCGGATGCATGGTCCTAGGGCTCAGGGCCCTAGAGGACAACACTCAGCATCTGTGGGGACTCGGGATGGACCCAGCTGGGCACACGCTACGGGACGGTGCTCACCCCGCCAGCCCTGGGAAGGTGTGGCCGGGGTAGAATCCAGGCTGCCTGGAGCTAAGCACGCTCACCCCAGAGGGCTGTAAACCCGGGCACCCCATGAGAGATTCCAACATGGCAGATCCAGAGAAGCTGGCCAACTGTGGCTATTTCTAGAAAGAGTCCAACAACCACCCAAGGGTTAACAGCACTTATAAAGAAAAGGAGCTCACAGAAACAAACAGTGTGCCTGGTAAGGAAGCTGTAAACAGCGTCCCCATTGTCCTGGCCTTCTGTGACTACTGGTCATTGTTTGGCCTTTAATCTGGAAACACTATAGATGTAAATATAGCTATCTTTATAGCATTGTGTCTTTACAGGCAAAGATAAAACAATGCATCTTCTATCTCTAAGCTTTATGTTTACAGAAAGATGTCTTTATTCAGAAAGCCTGTATGTATGTCTCACATAGAATGCTGAGTGACCACGGACGTTCATCCATTCATCTCACATAGTCAGTCTCCTATGTGCCAGGCACTGCTCCAATGTTGGGGGGACAGCAGTGAACAAAGAAGAACTCCCCACCCCGCTCCCTATAGAATTCACACTGCTGGGTGTGAAAACAGAAAAGAAATATGTAATCACAGAAACACGTCCCATAATAACGAGTGCCCCGGAGAAAAATGAAGCAGGTGGAGGGGTAGGGAGAGAGGTTACTGGACAGGGGGTGGTCAGGGAGGGTCTCGCTGATGAGTGACAGTTGAGCAAGACCTGAGTGGCAGCCATGCTGGGGGGAGGGTGTTCCAGGCAGGAGCCAAGGCCTGGAGGAAGGGGCATCCTCAGTGGGTTAGGGGCACAGAAAGAGCCAATCAGGCTGCAAGATTGAGCAAAAGGGAACAAAGCCCAAGACGAGGTCCTTGTACGAGGATGATGGGAGCCAAGGAAGGAAGGGCTGCGAGCATATGAGGACGTGCTCTGGGGCATGAGTGAGCCGGCCCGGCTTCCGTGTGCTGTGCCCACTTCCTGGAATGCCCCTGACCTTCTCAGGCTTCCATGTGTAGAACAGACCAAATAGGCTTCAATGTGTAGAATCGAGCAAAGACTGTGGAAACATTGATCTCCTCAGACCACATATTCCAGGCGCCTACGGGGGTACAGAGAATAAACAAGAGGGAATGGTGGGAGGTGTGGCAAGCGGGCGCCTGCCTGCTGCTCCAAAGGGGCAACGCTCCCCGCACTGCTGGTCCCACTCAGCAGGTGGGCGCACAGAGGGGCCATATCCCGTATGATCTTGAAGCATGCCTGGACTTTCAAAATGAACCCTACTGATTTGAAACCTTTCACAGTTAAAGCAAACTTAAGGCCAGTCTCAACCACAAATTATCCGTTTCTACTCTCCTGAGCCTCCTATCAGGCCAGGAGAACCCATACAACACATCTTCTTACCCTTTATTATCTGATTGCCAGGAAACTCGGGGGCAGTTTAATGTTAAAGTATTGTAACTATACAGCATTCGATTTCTGGCAAAAGACATCTTTCTTCTTCCAGTTTTCAGAGTTTGACATTTTTAAATGTCCAATTAAGATCTCGTGCTTTTTATTAAAAGCAACCTCAAATTCTATTCAGTGAGGAATAAATTACAGCCAAACTAGGCTGTAAGAGAACAGCTACTGTGTTCACAATTTTTTATAGCCACGTGTTAAAGGTGTTGAGGGGCAGGAAGGTCATGTGGAAACAGACCTTCCTAGCATTGGCCTTCTGCCTGGGAAGTTTATGTTGTCATGTCTGTAGGTTTTCTGCCTCCTACTCTCGCGTAGATGCCGTAGATGCCATTCCTCCCCTTCCTGATGCGCCTGTTCTGCCCAGCAAGTTGCTTGCAATGGGCCCTGTCTCGGCCATTCACCCCCAGTGCCAGCTCGTCGGCCTGCAGCTTGGATTCCCTAGAAAGGCACTTGTGGCTCCTGCCAGCTGGAACCCAGGCCAGCCCTTCAGACCAGGAGGGGCGTCATTTGCATCTCATGGGCCCATTCTGGTCAGCTGCAAGTAGCTGCTGAAAACACTTCTGTTAAGAAAGACTCTGAGACCGGCTTGGGTTAAATAGGCAGTGCAGGCAGGTGGGGACGAGATGTCGGCCACTATCCATGGCACGAGGAGGGGCAGGGCAGAAGTGAGCCCAGTCCCTTCCAACAGACTCACCCCCAGGGGCTCCGGTGAAGTCAGAGGCCACCCACTGCAGGCCGTGCCCATTGCATTTGGACAACAGTTAGCAGTCTTTAAAGTCAAGAGCCCCGGATTCAAACTCTGTCCTCTACAGGTTGCATCACCTTCAGAAAGTTCCTTAACCTCTCTGAGCCTTGGTTGCCTCATCTGTAAAGTGGGGATAACAGATATTATGTCCTATTTCCCAGGACAATGGGGACTCTTAAATGTAAAGGCCTTAACTCAGTTGTTATAAATAGAAGCACCCAGTCAGTATCATCTGTTATTGCCGATATTATCATTACTTTTCTGAGGGTGGTCCTTGGGTCTACTATAACTCTGTCATCTTTCCTTGCTCCGTGCCTCCCCACCTCCTCCCACCAGGCCCTCCATGTGCCCTACCCTTCCGTCACACCAGTCACTATCTCCAGAGTACGGCGCCCTCTTTCATGGTCTCAGGCTTTGGTCAAGGTCAGCTTCCCCTCACTGTCCCACGCTCTGCCTCATCACTGCCCTGTTCCCGACTCCGGGCCGCTAACGCTGGCTCCCAGGCAGCCCCCTGGGTGTGGTAGGCGGTTCGGCCTGGGCTCCTCAGGGAGAAGTGGGGCGTGAGAGGAAGACGGGGAGAGAGGACTGCACTACTCATATAATCAAATACAAAGACCAGTGAGCACCCAGGACAACCCGCTGGCACGGCAGCCTGGCCCCTGCCTGCAGGAAGCCAACGCCAGTTCAAGCAGCTTTGAGGGTGTTATGACAAACAACAATCGTGCCCCGCCTGTGAGCCACATCATCCCACAGCCACTCGTCAGGCTTCTGACAGGACATCCCCTCGTGGGGAACTAGCCCTAGTTGGGAAAATGGGGTTCATGTATTAGAATCCCCTGGAGGATCTGTCAAAACACAGATTGCGGGGTCCCACCTGAGCGTTGCCGATTCAGAAGATCGGGGCGAGGCCTGAGAATCTGCATTTCTAGCTGATTCCCCCTTGGAGAACCACTGTCTCAGGATGAGTCAGTGACCGTGCCTTCATCTGTCACACGGGAGCAGCGAGCCACCCTGCAAGATGGGCCTGAGGGTGCATTAGGCTGGTGGAAGCAAACGCGCTGTGGACCGAACGCCTGAGTGTGAGGTGTTTGTAGCAGTGCTAACGAATGCTCCCAGAGCTAAGCTGCCGGGCGGCTGCAGAATCACGGGACGTGTCTGTGATGAGCTCAGCACTGCGGAGAGTAGAGGAACAGTCGAAAGGATCTACATCCCTGACCCAGCAGCAGCCTGTCCCACGGTTTCCTCATTTTACACTAAAAACCAAAACAAAGCCTTTGGTTCGGTATTTCCATGATACAGGAGGAAACAGGAACTCCAAGCTGTGAAGAGACTTAGCAGAGGGCACCTGTCAGCACACTTGCTGGGGTGACTGAGCACCTCCCCCACCCCCACCTCAACCGCTCAGAACTGCCTTCCCGCCCTCAGGGGCTCACTGGATGTCATCTTTATGCTCTGTGACCCTGACATTCGGGCCAGAGTTAGATCAAAGGTTGACCCCTGACCTAAACTGGTCCAATTAGCACCTCCCTCCTAGGCTTGCGGAACTGCTACTAAGAGGCATCCACAGAGTGTGTGGACCAGAGGAGGCCCGCAGGGAGCAGGTGTGAGAGGAAGGCGGATGAAACTGCGAGCAGAAAGCATCAGAGAAGAGCCCCGGCTTGTCCTGAACGTCTGAGTTCCCATTTCCAGTAACTTCCGGGACCTCACTACATTCCCAGCCTTGGATTCCATGATACAGCACTGAAGAGAATAAAGTTTTTACTTTTTTGCTCTAAGTTAAAGAAAATTTCTATCAAGTCACCTTATACAGCAAAGATATCACTGAATGTCACTCTTTTAGCTGAAAAGTCGTATCTGGCTTTGGAGAGGGCCAATTTGGTAACTGAACTAATATGACCAAGGACCCAGTTTCTCTCTCTGTCTCTTTTCTGCCTTTTGTTATGTAGAATTCACGGGCAAAGCTCCTTTGCAGCTCTAGGCTTTTGGTAGCAAGATGGCTGCAATAGCTCCGGACCTCACAACATAACACTTGCTATCCAAAGGAACCGAGAATCCCTTCTAGTTGGCCCTGTACACGTCCTAAGATTTACTCCCATTGGCCCATACTAGGCCATGTGCCCACCTGTGAGCTAATGGACAAGGAGATAAGATATGCTGGTTACATTGAACCAATCAGGTCTCTCCCTTAAAGCAAAGGGCAGGGGTCTATCCCTCCCACGCTGTATCACTGAAAACGGGAGAAAGAAGAATTCCCCACAGGACAATCCAACATTTTTGGTGGATATGAGAGGCAATGAACAGACGTTACAGACACAACCTACACATGCCTGCCACTTCCTGTACCGTTCTTTTTGGTGAATCTGTCTTGAGTTGATTTTTAACTTAATCAGAGTCCTAGCTAAATAGGCATAGGTGATCTTTATCATCCCCTTTTACTAATTTATTCTAAAGAATTTCCAGGGAGCCCCTGTGATATTCTTGCTCAGCTTAAGTAGGCAAGAAGCAACAGAAGCCAAATCTCACTCATCAGGGAAACAAGTTTACTCAGACTTGCTCAAGCTCCTGTCTCCACAACAAATTAACAGAAATATAGTTACTGTGACAAATAATGAGATATGAACAGGATCTGAAAATGATACTAAGTAAAATCATGAGGGTTAATCAGAAATATTTAAAATGCAAATTCTACATGTTTCATGTTTCATTAACTCATAATAATCCATTTCAATCAAGATTTGTTTGCCTGACTCATAATGAAGGAAATTGTAGCTTGAGTCAGTGTTATTTCAAGGAAGAAAAAAAAAAAGACTATTAGGTTTTACTAAATTCCTTATTTTCATATAATATTCATATAAATATTTGCAAAGATGAAAATTTTCAAAAGCTTACTCGGTGAGAATCGCAAATAAAATTTCGCAAATGCTTAAGGCAAATAATGCTGCATCATTTGCAGGATATAGGTTACTGCCTGGAAAGAAAATGCTGGAGACAACGGCCCCCATTTTTAGGAAAACGCCAAATCCCCAAAGCGCACAGGAACAGAGGACAGTGTCCTGTGAACACAGACCCTGAAATCTCAGGGTCAAGAAGCATATTGAAAGCACTAGACTTTTCCAGAGAAGATGTTTCGGCAGTGCCTTCTCAATGTGTCTCCTTTATGTGTACTCCAGAGGGACATGGGATTAAAGTCATGTCTAGATACGTGTACAAAAGCTCTTGCCACCCACTTAATTTAAAGTTCTGATGATACGAAAACACTGCATGGTATTTATTTGCTGACCTTCTTCCCTTCTTAGTGGTGAAATGATCGCCGTAGCTGGACAGCATCCTAACCTTGACAGAAATATGGCAGTTCAAGTGTCATCTCCTAAGAGCCCGCATGATACAAGCCCACTGTATTATGATTGCTGCAATCGTTACTTTGTGCAGCGCTGGGCTGCGCTCCCACACTCCATCCACTCTTCTTTTCTTCCTCATATGTATGCCTCACAGACGAAGTGCAGTGAGGATTTGTGTTTACCACATTCATAGGCAAGGATTTTTGTGGACTATCTGAAAGGGTAAGTGCATTTTACAAACAATTTTAAAACAGTGCAAATGCCATTCTATCAAAACTTTTTCTGTGGTTGAACACCTGAATTCCCCCATGAAGCTCCGATCTGTACAATAAACAGTCGTATAGCCATGCGCGAACACATTACTATTTACTGACAGGCACTGACGGCTCCAAGGCCAATGGGGGACCAGTTCAGATAAACAAATGCTTAGTGTTGTCCAATGATCAAGATCACTGTAAACAAGATGGGAATAAATGAGGGGGCATGTTCACTTCCTGCTCAGGCATCCGTTCTCATTGGTGGGTCTTTATCTACGCCTTCATTGCCTCTGTCCGGATGGGATTCATCAGCCAGCTTCCTCCCATCACTGGCTGTCTCTAGAAAATTCATGCTAGAATGAACGCTATAAACATGGGAAAGCATGGTCGTGCCTCCTGCCAACCTTTCCTCTTGCTCATGGCTGATCATTCCATTACGTCATAATTATCATACAGCTATAGCATAAATACATAGTTATCTCCATCTCTCCATCCAGATGGTCGGTTACACGATAATTACAGTATGTTTGTACTTACTGGGTTTAATTACCAGATAATCAGGAAGAACATGCAAATTGCTAGGTTGTTGTAACACAGTACATTGAACCAAGTAAAACCTGCATAGTGAACAAGTAAACAAGCTCCAACACGGCAGCGTGCCCTCTAACCTGTGACAACCAGACCAAGCAGGTCTGTTACAGGCCTTTTGTACAGGTTCGCACCACATTTGCGGAGTGTGGATGAAGTCCAGATTATAGGGTCATGGAATGGGAGACACACTCATGTGGCCACGTCTGCCCCGGGGACAAAGGGGAACTGGCCGCAGGGGTGGCTGAACAAAGCACCAGCTCTCGGCTCTGGAGCTATTCGGTTCAAACCTAGGACATTCCAGGGTCACGTGAGCATCTATTCCCAGTGCACCCGCTTAGCTGCTCCAGTGCCGGCAGAGAGACTGCAAACCGCCAACGAAGTAAACTTCTCCCCGAAGCACAATATCACGTCAGACAGAAGCCAACTTGCAGTTCCCTGCGGTGTCCGTTTTGCCACCAGTGCTATCCCTACGCATTTTTCTCCCGTTGTCACACCACGGAGAGCTGCCCACATCAAGGCCTTCTCATTTCTGTGACGGAATCACTGTTTCAGACTTCGTGGTTGCCTCACTTATTTTCCTACTTTCCCCTTCCTCACTTCCTTTTGGAAATCTACGTCCTTCTGAAGAAGCCAATTTCATCCTTGCTTCCAGGCGTGACCCCTATGACCTTTGCACTCAGCCTCTTCCCTCCCCCTGCCCATCGTGACTCCTTTAGGGCTGGACACCTGGCTCAAGCCCCTTAAGTCAATCTTAGACCAGATCCTTTTCTGGAAATGGGAGAAGCAAGGTATTCTCTCTTCCCTCTGGGATGTGAGTCCCCAAGAGCCACTGGAAACCATCTTGCAGCCACCAGGGAGACACTGGGTCTTCAGGGACATCACTCAGCCTGAAGGTCAAGCTTTACCTGAAACTTATGTTATTTTCACAATAGAAACCTGTATCTGTTTCCCAATGACCTGTGTCAATAAGCTTTCTCTGGTGTTTATGCCACCTAGAGTTGGGAACTCTGATTTTTATAGCCAGATGCACAAAAGCTTATGAAGTGGCCACAACTGATCTGCCTGGCTTGCTGCAGAAAACCCCTTATAGGTTTTATCCTGGAATCTTCTGCCCAACGACCCGGACATAAGCAGCCTTCATGTTCTTTCCAGTTTTATTGAGATATAGTCAACACACAACATCTTTTTAGTTTTAGATATACAACATGACCACTTGATATTGCAAAATAATTATACAATTCTTTAGTTAACATCTATCCTCTCACATAGGTTACAAAAACTAAGATTTACTCTCTTAGTAAATTACAAAAATACAACACAGTATTGTTAACTTTTGTCACCATGATGTACGTTATATCCCAGGACTTACAAATTGGGCTCATTTATACCTTTTGATGACCTTTACCCATTTCACCCACCCACCACCCTCCATCCTTGGCAACCAGCAATCTGTTCTCTGTATCTATTAATTCAGGGCGGGGCGGGGGGTGGTGGTGGTGGTGGTGGTGGTTTCTTGTGTTTTGTTTGTTTGGGATTTGTTTTTTCTAATTCCATATGTATGTGAGATCATATGGTATTTGTCTTTGTCTGATTTATTTCACTCAGCATAATCCCTCGAGGTTCACCCATGTTGTCACATATGGCAGAATTTCCTTCTTTTTTAATGTTGGAATAAAATTCTCCTGTGTGAATGTGTATCACATTTTTTTAAATCAATTTACTTATTGATGGACATTTAATTGCGTCCATGTTTTGGCTATTGTGAGTAATGCTGCAATAAACACGGAGTGCAGGTATCTCTTCGAGATAGTGAGTTCATATCCGTAGACAAATACCCAGAGGTAGAATTGCTCCATCATATGGGAGTTCTATTTTTAATTTTTTGAGGAACCTCCATGCTGTCTTCTATGGTGGCTGCACCAATTCATCTTCCCATCAACTGTGCACAAGGGCTCCGTTTGCTCCACATTCCTCAACACTTGTTACCTCTTGTCTTTTTGGTAGTGGCTGTTCGAACAGGTGTGGGATGATTTGCATGTCCCTGATGGTGAGTGATGTTGAGCACCTTTTCATGTATCTGTTGGCCATCTGTATGTCTTCTTTGGAAAAAATGTCTAATCCGTTCCTCTGCCCATGTTTTAATTGAGTTGTTGGGTTTTTTTGTGATTGGGTTGTATGAGTTTTAATATATTTTGGATATTAACCCCTTATCAGATAATTTGCAAATATCTTCTCCCATTCCATAGATTGCCTGATACATCATTACTAAAGGTTTTGCATCGATTGCTTTTCCTGCTGATATGAGATGGCAGCCTAGCATCTATCTAAGGGAAAGCAGCCCATCGCTGGGAAAGGAGAAACAGAGCAAGTTTTGTTCATCCATGGGTGGGGCCTGAGGGAGACATGATCTCCAGGTTCTGCCCTGCTCCCTACAGAGAAGCCTGGTAGGAGGAGCTGGGGGCAAGCCAGGTGGACCGTCACTTAAGGTTACTCACAGTTACAGGCCGGAAAGGAGAAAATACAAGCACACCTGCTGGGAAAACAATTGACTGTAAAACCAAAGGGCTAAGGAAAGTCCTAATGGCAGAAGGAGTGGGGAGGGGCCTTGGGACCGAGGCAAGAGGAGGTGTGTGGGGTAGTCCCACACCCCTATGTGAAGAACATGCACTGGGTCACCCCTGAACAAGGGGTCTGTTATCTGCCTCAGAGCCAAGGCTGGAAGCAGCCATATTAGGCTGGACATTCATTCCTCCCACAAATGCTTATTGAATGTCAAGGTTCAGGGGCCAGCAGTCCAGACACCAAGTCACAGCTGCATATTCTCCATATGGCCCTTTCCCTCATCCTTCTTGTTTCTATCAAGGGAGGCAGACAATGAAACAGGTAGTTGCAAAAAAACGTGGAAGTTGCCCGTCTAGAAGAGGTATAAAGAATTGTGGGAGGATTCAAGAGACACCAACCAAACACAGGTTCAGGGACAACTTCCTGCTAGAAATGACATTTGCACTGAAGACTGAGGGATGAGAAGCCTTAGTCCAGGGACAAGCTGCAGGGGAAATGCTTCAAGCAGAAGCAAAGAGCATTTGTCAGGAGACAGAAGCGGGTATGTGGATTTCTAGGAACAGGAAGGAGCCTAGTGAGGTTGGAGGCGGGGGAGGGGCGAGCGTGATGGAAAGTGCAGCTGTTGAGGTAACAGGGGACAGACTTCCCTGGGCCTTGTCCACTGGGCAGGGAGCTCGTTTCAGCTCAAGGGCAGTTTTTAAAGGGCAGAATGACATGATCGGATCTGCCTTATAGTGAGCCACTGCCCACATTCTGTTCAGAACACATTTCCAAACGACTTTTCAAAGGTTCTTGGGGACATAAAGGGAAAGAGGACAGGGTAAGTAAATCCTACATGCAGCACAAGGGAAGAACAACCCGTGGATTTCAAACATGCCTGCATGTCAACCGCCAGCCCTCTTTTCACAGCTGATGATGTTCAAGATGCCCTTGGAATACTTTCAATACATCCTTTAAACTGTTTTTCTTCCAACTAGGAAGCCTTGTCCTCTGCATGGGATTCGGTTGCAAATCTGGCATTTTCCAGACTCTGCTCATCATACTTGTGCACAGTGGAGTCCCCACCCCTAGCGAACGCCGTGCCCCTCCCTGACCAGGTGGCCATCGCGCCACGGAGGCATCGATAACCCCTTTTTCTGGACCCACAAAGCATCAGAGGGACATTAACCCAGGAATCCATCAGATTCACACAGGAACGACACACCTGGAGTCTGATGACCAGAATTGTGCACTCAGCAGGAGTCTTAGAGTCAAGATATATGACAAAAACAGATGGGACATGGGTTTCTAGTTCCATGGTTTGGCCTCCCTGACATTTCTCCTTGTTTATTTTTTTATGTGACTCATCATCATCATTGCCGCCATCATCATCATCACCATCATCATCATCAGGGAGGAAGAGGTTACTAATAAAAATAATGACCAATAGCAGCATTGACAATATGACTACCACTCACTGGGTTTACAATGTGCCTGTTCCAGAGTTAAGCACCTTAAATAAATCTCATTTAATCTTCACAGTAACCTTGAGAGACAGATAATAGTATTACTCCTATGTTACAGATGAGAAAACAGGCACAGAGAGGTGAATAGAAGCAAGTTCTGCCGAGAGGGTTGGCTCTCAGGCCATCTAACCCTAATGTTCACAGAACACTTGACCAGGGGAACCCCATTCCTTACAAATGATTAGCAAGTTGGGCCCAGACCCCCCTGGTCGATGAGGTAGGTTCTGTGCTGCCCAGGGTAGGGTAGCTTCCCCAAGGGCTTCTCCCTGTTGACCCCCTGCTCCTGGTCAGAGCCACAGTACTGAGCCGAGAGAGACCCAGTCACCTGGGCCAAGTTTCCATTAAAATGTGTGCATGTTTGGGGGACTTAATGATTATTTTCAGTCCACGTTCCTGCTTACTTGGTTTGGGTTTTGCACGATTAATTAGGAGCCCAAGTTAATGAGAAGGGAAACACGTCTCCTGCTGGGGCCCCTAGATGTTCCTGGGAACACACTCTCCAATCTGCACACATGACAACGTGCACGACTTGGGGGAGTCGCTCCGAGCGGGTTCCGTACCCAACGCTCCTCCTGCCTGTGAGAAACAGGTCCTTGCCTGGAGTCGCACTTTCCCAGGCCTGGAATAGCGTCTCTGCTAAGTTTGCTGATCTGGTTCTCTCTTTGGTTCCTCGACAGGGCAGCCAGTTACACTTCCTCACCCAAAGCCCTGCAAAGAAACAAGTCTAAATTCAGAGCAAGAGCTAGAAACAGAAGACGACGAGGAAAGAAGAGAACCATTCCTAACAGAGGACGAGGAACGAAGTTCTCCGGAAGGGATGCACGCTCATGGGCCCCCATCAGTAGCCCAAGTGCCCCGGGGTCTTTCTCTCCCGATCTCCGGGTCCCTTTGGCCGTTGTGATGGGAACAGACTGATTCATCCATTCCGTTCACATCTTGCTTGGGGTGGTGAATGAATGAAAATAAGTCAGGATCCAGCAGAATCACCCAAAATGTCTCTCTCCACTGAGTGAGGCAAATGGCACTGTGGGAGCCTCCCTTCTGTGCCCTTCACTTATAGGCGACATGGAGAAACACACCAGTGCTAAAGTGGACAACTCCTAGAAAGTCCACAAAAGGTCAGGGAGCTAGACATTCCTTCTCTGTATGTGCTGGGTGTATTCTACACCGCTGCTGGGCACGGGGGCTGTACCGTGAACCGGCAAACCATGATCTCCATCCCTGAGGAGATTGCAAAGCAGTTCTCACCTCGCCGATCACAAACCTGAGCAAGGATACTGGCACTGTCAAGCAGCTCACTTGGGTGTGCACATACAATGATCATTACTCAGCCTTAAAAAGCCTTTGGCAAGTGCAAAATAGGATGCCACAGCACACCCATTAGAAAAACTGGCCAGAAAGCCCACTTCTTTTACTTAAAAGGAATGAAACTCTGACACATGCTACAACATAAATGAAACTTGGAAGACACTGCATTAAGTGAAATAAGCCAGGTATGAGAGCACAAACCCTGGGCAACTCCATTTATCTGAGGTAACTAGGGTAGTCAAATTCATAGAGACAGAAAGTAGGATGGTGGCTACCAGGGGAATGAGAGATATTTCATATTTGGGGATATTTAGTATCATGGGAGGTAGTATTTATTAATTGTAGGTGCAGTTTCAATATGGGATGATGAAGAAGTTCTGGAGATGCATAGAGGTGATAGTTGAACAAATTGTGCGAGTATGTAATGACACTGAACTATACACTTAATAATGGCTAATGTTCGGGATGCTGGGATAAGTCAGCAGGTTGGGCATTTGCCTTGCAACCATGAGGTCCAGGGATCTAATCCCAGCCACAGCCCGTGCAAACCCACATGCCGAACTGCAGTGCAACTGGTAGTTGCTGGTATGGTGGCAAAGGTTCTCGCCTCCTATGTGGAAGCCCCCCACCCCCAGTTTGGGTTCCATCCCATGCTGCCCCACATCCCCCTCTGTGGAATGAAACCATGTCACAATTAATGATGTACAACTATGGAGACTGCTCTGGGCCCTCCCTGTTTGTCTCTCTTACCTTCTCTCAAACAATAAAATAAATCTTTTTTTAAAGAGGGGCTAACATTATAAGTATTTTACCACAATTTAAGAAAAAAAGAAGTGTCCTAGATGAGTAGGCAAGTAGAGTCACTTTTTATTTCTGTAAAATCAGTAGTAGTTGTGCCGTTTTCCCTGATTTTAGTAATTTCAATTGTCTTTTTTTTTTTCCTTAGTCAACCTAGGGAAAAATCTGTCAATTTTGTTGATGTTTTCAAAAACACCAACCTGCAGTTTAAATGATTTTCTCTATTTTATCTGATAATAGTATAGCTGCCTAAGTCCACTTTTGGTTACTATTTACATGGAATATCTGTTTTCATTCTTTCATGATACTGTTTGGGTCTTTAGATCTAAAATGAGTCTCTTGTAGATAGCATTTTAGTTTTATCATGTTTTTGTATCCCGAAAAACAGTGTAGAAAGAAAGGCTGATGATGAGTTGATCTGAACATGGGTCTCTAAACCATCTGTTACAATGAATCATTGGCACCAACCAGAAAGCAAAGAAGAGGGACCAGGATAATGTTAAGAAAAATTGGTTTGTCCCAAGGGACTGTTCCATGGGCCATTTTCTAAACATTTTTATTGAAGTACAATTGACCTATGATGAATTGTACAAAGTATACAATCTGATACATTTTGGCACATGTATATGTCCATGAAACCATCACAATCAAGATGAATGTATTCTTTACATCCAAGTTTTCTCCTGTCCCTTTGAAATCCTTCCTCTTTTCCTCCCTCCACCATCTCCAGCCAACCATTGATCTTTTTCTCCCAATAGATTCACCTATATTTTCTAGACTGTCATGTAAATAGAATTGTACAGTATATATTGTCTTCTTTTACTCTGAATAATTATTTAGAGATTTATCTATGTTGTAGCATGTGTCAATAATCATTACTTTTCTTGCTGAGTGGTACTTCATTGTATGAAGATGCTACAATTTTTTATCTTTTCATCTGTTGATGGACATTTGGATTGTATCTAGTTTTGAACTATAACAAATAAAACTGGAATGAAGGTTTGTGTTTAAGGTTTTGTGTAGACATAAACTTTTGTTTCTCTTGGGTAAACAGGTAGGAGTGGACTGGCTAGGCTATATAATGGGTATATGTTTAACTCTTCAAGAAACTGCCAAATTGTTTTCCAAAGTACTAATACCATATTACATTCCCACCAACAGTAACTTAGCGTTCTAATTCCTCTACGCTCTTAATAATATTTCATATATTCAGTCTTTTATTTTAGCCATCCTAATAGATGTGTAGTGGCATATCATTGATTTAATTGGCACTTCCTAAATAACTAATGATATGGAGCATCTTTTAATGTGTTGATTTGACTTCCACATAATCTTTGCATGTCTATTCAAATATTTAGCCCATCGTTTTTGTTTTATTATTATTGAGGGGTGTGTGTGTGTGTGTGTGTGTGTGTGTGTGTTCTGGAGACGAGTCCTTTATGAAATATGTAACTTCCAAATATTTTCTCCCACTGTGTAATTTCTCTCTTCATTCTCTTAACAGTCTTTGAAGAGCAGAAGTTTTAAATTTTGATGAAATCCAATTAGTTACATAATTATTCATGTTTCGAAATCTTTGACTAACCTAAGATCAAGTTTTTTTCTAGAATAACTTAAGATCAAAAAAATTTTTTCTAAACATTTTAGTTTTACAGTTTATGTGTAGGCCTACAATTCATTTTGAGTTAACTTTTTTATATGTTGTATAATATGGATCTGAGTTCATTTTTCACATATGGTTGTCCAATTGTTACATCACCACTGTTAAAATGACTACTTTTTCTGCACTACATTGTCTTTGTATCTCTGTCAAATCATTTGTCTATACATGTGTGGGTCTATTTCTGAGCTCTCTATTCTGTTCCATTCATCTCTTTATCTTTACACCAAAATCACACTCTTCTGATAACTGTAGCTTTTTAAGAAATCTTGAGATCAAGTCATATTAGCCCTCTACTTTGTTGTTTTGCAGTCATTTTGGCTCTTCTAGGTCCTTTGCATTTCCATATGAATTTTAAAATCAGCTCATCAACTTCTACCAAACAAAAACCTGTGGAGTTTTGATTAAGATTGCATTAAATTTATACCTATGAGTATACATCTATTGATCTACAGATCAACTTGAAAAACATATTGAGACTTCTGGCCCGTGGACAGAGTATATCTTTCCATTTATTTAGATCTTTTTCTTTCAGCGACACTTTGTAGCCTTTAGTATACAGATATTTAGTCAAATTCAACACTGAAGTATCTTAAGTGTAGAACTGACATGGTTTACTTTAATTTCTAGTGTATGGACAAAGAAATGAAAGAAAACAAGAGTGGGGGCACGAAGACCAATTGGAGACTATGACATAGTTCGGATAAGTGATGATGGGGCTTGAGCCAGGCTGGTGACAGTGGTGATGAAAAAAAAGGAGCTAATTTGAAATTTAATGAAGTTGAGCCATATGGAATTGCCATTTCGTGTTGGGTAAGAAAGCTATAATATCGGCAACACCATATGGTTCAACCTGATATTCTGGAGCTAAGTCAGGACTCACGACCCGATGGTTGATTATGTGCAGAGAAGTAATGAAAAGAAAGAACCAAGGATAGGTCTTAGGTGCTGAGCTCTAACAAGTGAATGGACAATGCCATTTCCTCAAACTGAGAGAGAAGGAACCACGTAGCCCCATTCTCTTTATTTCCAATTCTTTTCCCCTCGTTCCATCATTTCTTAGCTTTTCAGGGAACGCAATTATCACAGGCTACATGTTTACTTTTAAACACGCATTTTTCCCACCCAGCTCCCTGACATTTTAATGGCTTTTGCTGGCTTGGCTTTCCATGGGCAGGGTGCACAGAAAGAACACATTTTCTGTGCGCAGTTTGAGATTCATGCACGCTCCCTTGATTTTAATGCCATAGCAACATGCCCTTAACTTTTTATTTCTCTGAGCCCAATCCTCATCTGGAAGGGTTCTGGGCCACATTTTCAAGCAATTTGGTGCCGATCATCATGAGGCTCCTGAGTTTATGGAGGGAAGGCTAGGAACGCATGCTTGAGTTTATACTCAAATTACTATCCCAAATGACTCCATGGAGGGTTTCTTTTAGGGGTCACTGAGAACCAGAGTGGAATGTTTTTCCTTCTTCACTTTATCCCAGGCCTTGGGGCACGAGGACCATAAATGCAGGTAATGTGTTTTATAGCCAGATTCTCTAGGTTCATTTTTCCACCTCTCTCCCCACCCCCAATGATAACCATGAAACTACACAGCTGGCTGGAGACTCACACGATACAACCGTTTCTACAATGGCTAAGGGATTTGGGTGGCTGAGCAATATAGCAGGGGACACTTGAGCAGGGACATGTACAACTGCCCTCGAGCCCAATGGATGGGTCCAAACTAAAAATAGCTGCTCATGAAGTAGCGAGCTCCCCATCACAGGAGGTACTCAAGAAGTGCCCACACAACTGCCTGACAAAGCTGTTCTCGTTGGAGATTTGTGTATCTGATAAGGAGCAGACCTATAAACACGTGTTCTTACAACAGATGTTTTTGAAACTATCTTTTCAACAGCTTTGTCTTGAACACTTACTGTGGGGCTGGGACTTGTACCCTGAAGATACAGCAGTGAATAAAATGGACATGAGCCCTGCCCTTAAGGAGCCTTCAGTCCAGTGAGAGTGACAAATAATAAGCACTTTACAATGAGGTGATGAAAATAACTTTGGGCCAGGGTCCTTGTTGTCATTTCACATGCGTGACCTCAAAGAGGCTTCCTGACCCAGGAGGCCAATCTCCACTTTACAAATTATGAAATGCAGGCCCAGAAAGGTCGCCTAATTGTCCAGGCTTACACAGCTGTTACCTGCTGCGGCTGGAACGGTGGCCCAGACCTCGATCTCCTGGGTCCACACACTTAGCTAAACCTCTGGTTAAGACTCCTGCAAGACCAAGTCAGTTTCCAGGTCCTGAGGGCCCAGGTCCCCCCACCCTACCCCCACTCTCACCTCGAGAAAGGTAAACACTACCGGTCCACTCACTCCCTCTTCTCTCACTAAACATACTGGTCCTCCGAGGTTTTCAAATAAAAACCATCTCTCTGCCTCACGCAATTAAGTTTGCCGGCTCTAAAAAAATATATAACAACACATTTTGCTTCAAACTTGAGGCTTGATACTTGCCAGAACTCCTGTATCATTTGGAAGGCGAGAGGGCATGTGAAGGCCCTACTGTGTGCTCAGCCCTGGAAGTGGGAGGGATGAGTGGCTGGAGTTGCACATATAAGATATGCTGCTTGCCCTGGATAAACTAGGAATCTCATTGCAAAGACAGAAGACATTAGTAGGACGGAGGCCACAGAGGACCAAGGAAAGGGCTAAGACCCTCGTGTTGTGACAGCGTTTTCTAAAGCCTGGGCCTCGCTGTGTATCTTTGGACAAGTCCCTTTGCCTCTCTGGGCCTCAAATTCTTTGTCTATAACAGTGCTACTGAAAAGAACTTTCTGTGATGGTAGAAATGTTCTGTATCTGCAGGGTCCAATGCAGTGGGCATCAGCCACGTGTGGCCTCTGAGCACAGGAAATGTAGTTAGGGTGACTACAGACTGATTTTTTCATTTTATGTAATTTTAATTATTTTAAATAGCCACATGAGCCTAATGGCTACCACACTGAGGAGTGTGGACCTAGAAAGCTGATACTTAAAGAGGCTTCATCTATTTCAAATAATATACTGAGAGAGGACCTCAGAAATGTTCGTTTCTACCTCTGGAACTGTCTTGAAAGAAAAAGTAACAGAGAAACGTGGACTCTGGAGGCGGGCGCCCCAGTAGCTTTCACGTATCTAGTTGTAAAGCTGTGGACAAGTCCCTTTGCCTCTGAGCGCCTCAGTTTACTTGTTTGTAAAACGGGGATAACCCTAGTTCACAGGCTGTTGTGAGAACTGAAATAATAGATGGAAGTTCTGCAGAACAGTTCTAACTTGGTGAATGCTCAACAAATGTAGCTCTTAAAAAATTATATTATTGTTGCTATTATTATTAATGGCACTTAGCATGACTCAGCCTTCTAAAAACATACCTTGTCACCCTAGCAACTCATTATTATCAGGGAGATATCAGAAACCTTGAAAAGCCATCTTCTTTTTTTTTAATTAAAAAAAATTTCCTCATAGAATGAAAAATTTCACATACAGTCAATAGCATGATGAACACACTATATCACCTCTTTTCAGCTACTATCAATACACGGCAAATCTCATTACGTCTATACATCTACCCATTTATCACCCACCCACTTCAATGGAATTTTTTAAGTAAATACAAGATGTATAAATATCTCAATATGTATTATTCAATGAAGATCATCTTTTTTAAAAAGTTCAGGGGAAGCCGGGATGGCTCAGTGGGTTAGGCGCTCACTTTGCAGCGCCGGGGACCGGGGATCGAATCCCGGCCCCGGCCCGTGCGGAACCATATGCTGAACTGGGAGCTCCCCCAGTTCAGTTCTCTCTCTGTCTCTGTATCTCTCTCTCTCCCTGTCAAAAATAAATAAATAAATATTTTTTAAAAAAAAGTTCTCTTAAAAAATATACCATGATCACACATCCAAGTATTTTAGTTCCTTTGTTTTTATTTGTTCCATTTTATTGAGATATAACTGACATACAGCCCTTTGAAAGTTTAAAGTTAACTAAACTTACTGTGGCAATCATTTTGCAGTGTATGCAAGTCAAGTCACTATGCTGACCTTCTTAAAATCTATCTTCACGATCTGTCGCTGAAGTGAAAGGATAAAGGCTGCTGGTAGTCCAAAGTCTAAGGACAGCCTCTTCCCGTAAAGAATGTTTCACATTTTAACAAATACTGAGAATCTCCTCTTTTCATCACCTGAGGAGACATGAAAAGAGTTCACTATCTTTATGGCATCAGCACCCTGGAGAACTTTACCAAAGGGATTAAGATTGTTCTTGGGTTTCTAGATTAAATGCAATTCAGCAAGATAATGATTAAGATGAGACATTCAGACATTTTTATCGGGAAGATTTTTTTTAAGGTTAACAAAATTCAGATAGGCCTGACAAAGAAGACAGAATTTGCTTCTTTTTCCTTTACTTATCCCCAATGCATTGGAGAAGGAAAACAATCCTTCCAGTATGGAAATCTTTTCTGAAATGGCCTTTGAGTTAGTTGAATGGTTACTATGGGATTTCTGTGTATGGGTATCTTGCTATGGAGTGTCACTGATGTCACCAAGTCAGTGTGTAGCCATAGGCAAGTGTCTTCTGTGGACTTTGGTTTCCCATGAATTCAACAGGGATTTGGGCTGTGGGTGGGAGCAGTTCTCTAGAGGCCTTTTTGGATCTGACAGTCTAAAGTTCAATGATACCTTTTCAAATAGACAGTATGAAAAGGTCATAAAGGAGTCATCATTAACTAACATTTCCAGTCTCCAGGCTCAGAAATGAACAGATCAGGAGTCAAACATGCAAACCCTGCAGCAGCCAAGCCGGTCACAGAGATGCGTGAACGGGGCTGAGCAGGGACTGGGCCAGACGCACAGCCCACATTCCATTAAAGGACTCGCCATGTGGAAGGTGGGCATTTGTTGACAGATCTTCAACTTTTCCAAGACACACCAGAAATCTGAATTTTTAAGTAAAACACCCCAATTTTAAATGCTGGCCTAAGTGGAGGGGCAAACACCCCTATGGGACAAGCTAAGACTATGCACCGGGTAAACTGTCCTTATCCCTGCCCCCAACACCAGGTGTAGATGGCTGAACCAAAGGTTGGGAGTCCAGGACCTCTCCCACAACAGACCTTGGAAGGTGATTCTTAAAAGAAATCCAGGTATCAGGCCAGTTCTTTTAATCTGACTCTTTCTGCTAAAAATCAACACAATGACCTTTGGCAACAAACTATAAAGTCCAATCCAAACTAAAAACAACAGCAACAGAGTTTTCTGTTATTTCAGGGAATTTATACTCCTGTGTCGAGACTTTCAGAGCCCTGTACTGCACTCCACCAACTTCTAGGCAACTGAACTCAGAGTTTCTGGGATTCTCTTGAATTCCTGAGCAGCAAATCAATCAAGAAGTTTCCACTGATGAGTCACAGAATCATTTTCCCAGGATTGTAAGGGAGCAAACCAGCAAGATGATATTCAATTCCCACCTAAGCCATCCTGAACATGGTGATCATCAGGTGCCCTTTCTACTCCCTACCACAGCGGCCTACGTCCTTCCCAGCATGTATCGCAATGGCTGACTTTTAAAATATTTTGGTTTCCTCTTTATGGCCTGCACCCTCCACCCCTTTAAGATGGAAGATCCATGAGAGCAGGGCCCTGGCCCATCTTATTCCCAACTGTTTCCCCAGCTCCCTTCTTCACACAGCCTGGAGCAGAAGGGTTCCAACTATATACTGCTAAGAAATCAAATAATGGAGGATCGTCAAGGTCATTGTTTTAGTGTCATCAGGAACAAGCAGCTTATTGATTCCCACAGCAGACCATAATTTCTGCAGACACTCTTGCCAACTAGAAAGCCATTCTAAAACAGGTCTGAATCCGCATAATCTCCATTAGCCCCAGTTTTCTCTCTTGGGAGGTCCCATAAACTAAGCAGACAATGTCTCCCAACTCACAGTCTCCTAACTATTGAGAGACGAGTAGTCCAACTCTTTGAGTCTTCTTTTTTCCCAGGCAAAACATACTCCTTTCTTCATTTGATCTCAAAAAAGGGAATACTGGATGGGGGTGGGAGAGAGGCAGGAAAGGGACAAAAGGGGATCAGCAAGCAGGACGTCCTGAGCAGCTTAGCTGACAGTCTCACTGGTACTCTGACTCTTGATATGTATTTTAAAGCCAGATCATCCAGTTTTTCGAAAAGTGCATTTTTCAGTCATGCTTGGATATACACATGGAGAAGCAAGCCTGTGTCTTTGCACGGGGTCATGTTTCCATGTGAATGTAATAGAAGGGTCTTTGGTTATGTTATGTCTTAGTCCGTCTAGCCTTGAGACTCCAGGACTCTAGGAAGACCACCAAGCACTGGGGGTGGGATGGGTATGGGTGTGTGGGTGTGTACCAATGGGCTTGTCTCCTAAACGCGTTGAGAAAGCCTTTTAAAGGATCCAAAGCCAGTGGCCTAGAGCAAAGGAGCAATGTGCCCAAGTGCCATCCTTGATCGATGCCTCCTCTCTGTGTGTCCTGAAGCAAATGAATCTTCATGGGAAATAAATCTATGCTTCTCTTGCTTCCCAAGCTTCCTGCTTAACTGAACAAGCCTGTTAGTTATCTGGCAGAGTCAGGATGAGAAGCAGATCAGGAGGTCAGTCCAGGCTCTCGTGAGGTCAGGACATGAAACTGTCTGTGTACTGGCTGGAACCCACATGCTACTCTCCAAGACTTGGCAATAATATGGTCCAGTGCCCTGGGAGGGGCAACTCTCAAAGCACCAGAAAGCCAGAGGAGCAGGCCTGATGTGTGATCAGCTGAGCCTCTTAATAAAGTAGAATACAAACAACAGTGAATACAGCTGGAGACTGTATATGCCCATGTATTAGACTAGCTTACTTTCCTAAAATTATTTCTTGAATAAGAGAGAGTTGGTTTATATTTAAATCTGCTTGAAGACTCTTGTGTTGAAAAAGGCTCTCTCAAATACTTTATTTTGAACAAACAGTACTATTTTAGGAAAACAAGCTAGCCTGAAATAACCTCAGCCAGCTGGTGCTGATACTAAGAAAGGTCACCTGACAGAATCAATAACGAAAGAGGGCAAAGACATTTAAAACAGATTTAGTCATTCTTCCTGGGGGTATGACTTTACAAGAGCAAGTTCTGAATGCTGTTGTACACAGCCTTTAAGTGACTGGTTCGAAAAGCAATAGAGTAAGTTGTTAGTACTGAAGATCATGAGCATTACTTGTAAATTGGGATAAAATTTCCAATGACAACATCGTTTAAAAATACAAAGAGTGTAGTATAAAGATACAAAGAAGAACATATTGTAATGGTAAAAGGGTCAATCCAACGAGAAGACATAACAACAATAAACATATACGCACCTAACAACAGAGCCCCAAAATTTATGAAGCAAAGACTGACAGAACTGAAGGAAAAATACACAATTCAACATTTATAGCTGAGGACTTCAATACTCCATTTTACAACAGTGGATAGAACAATAAGAGTATCAGCAAGGAAACAGAAGAATTGAACAGCACTATAAAGTACTAGACCTCACAGATATCAATAGAATACCCAAAACAACACAATACACATTCTTCTCAAATGCACATGGGAAATTCTCTAGGACAAACCATGTTAGGCCATAAAACAAGTCTCAATAAATTTAAAAGTACTGAAATCATACAGAGTATATTCTCTAACCATGATGAAATAAAATTAGATACCAGTAACCAAAAAAAAAATTTGAAAATTCTCTCTCTCTCTCTATATATATATATATATATATATAACAACACTTCCCTAACTAAACAATGAGTCAACAAGAAAATCACCAGGGAAATTAGAAAGTACTTTGAGATAAATAAAATTGAAAACACAACATACCAAAACTTATGGGATGCAGCTAAAAGCTGTGCTTAGAGGAAAACTTATGGATGTAAATGGTTATATTTAAAAAAGAAGAGGAATGACGGGATAGATCCGCAGCTTGAGAGCTTGCCTTGCAACTGTAAGGTCTGGGGATCGAATCTTGGCCCCAGTCTGTGCAAACCCATGTGCTGAACTGTAGCACAACTGGTAACCACCAGGGTGACAGGGAAGGTTCTTGCCTCCCATGCAGAGGCTCCCAGTTTGGTTCCTGCCACACATAGCACCACATCCACCTTGTGTGAAATGAAACTACCGTATTTTCCAGCGTCTTATACGCCGGAAAATACGGTATGTCACAACTAGTGATGTACAACTATGGAGACTGCTCTGGGCTCTCCCCCTTCTCTCTCTCCCCCCGCCACCCTCTCCCAACAAAATAAATCTTAAAAAAAAAAACAACACAGGGAAAGCTGGGATGGCTCAGTGGGTTAAGCGCTCACTTTGCAGCCCCAGAGACCAGGGATCAAATCCCGGCTCTGGCCCATGCAGATCCATATGCTGAACTGGGGTGTGCCCCCAGTTCAGTTCTTGCCAGGGCCTATGCGGGAGGCTCCCGGCCCAGTTCCTACCCTGTGCAGCCCGACACCCACCTGTGGAGTGAAACTTTATGGAAAACTAATGCTGTCAACTGTGGAGACTGTTCTGGGCCCTCCCCCTTCTCTCTGTCTTTCTCTGTCTCTCTGTCTCTGTCAAAAAAACAGAAAAACAAAAAGAGAGTAAGATCTCAATTCAACAACTCAACTTCCTCCTTGAGGAACTAGAAAAAGAGCAAGAGCAACCAAAAGCAAGCAAAAGAAAGGAATACAGATTAGAGTGGAAATACATAGAGAATATCAGGTGTGATAAAAAAATATGGTGAATAAATTTTTCTTTTAATTTATTACAGTAAAAGACACACGGCCATTCATCCCCCTCTAAACACACCCCCTTACTTTGAACACACCTCTCCCACCATTCTCGCCACTTTCGGAAGCGGTTCTGCAAGGCCTCTTTGGTGAGTGTCTTTAGTAGCACTGCCCTGGCTGCCTCAATGTCCTGAACGTTTACCTCTCATGGTCATTTGACTTTGGGGAAGAGCCGGAAGTCGCACAGTGCCAGAGCCATCAAATAAAGTGGATGAGGACATCCCGTCATGTTGTTATTTGATGGAAATTTATGTTAATGCATTGATCGTGACCCATGATTTCTGGCACACTTTAAAACATGCCTTCTCTCAACTGCAGCTCACAACTGACTGACTGCACCAAACAAGCTGGTGCTTGTTGTGCACGGTGACTAAAGGTTGGACGTGCTGCTTCTTTTTTTTTTTTTTTTTTTATCTTTTCACATTTATAGAAATTATCTTTTTGTCTTCAGTGCATAGTTATTTCTATTTTACTTTTTGACAGATAGAGAGAGAGACAGAGACAGAGACAGTTAGAGAACCAAACTGTGGGAACTCCCCAGTTCAGCACGTGGGTCCTGCCTGGGCCGGAGCCGGGATTCGATCCTCGG